>PQWD01003279.1:0-107476 GCA_019425675.1 Leucinodes orbonalis
CGGATGACGAGATGGCCCATAAAGCGCGAGTCGTAGGCGCAACTGACTATGATGTCAAGAATATTTTTGGCAGCCACACTAGAGGATTCACCGTTATGGGTACTTGAACACCAACCTTTTTACTTTCTAGGATCGCAGCTGGCATCAGACCTAGTCTCGGCTCTGTTAATCATTCAAAAACTGTGAATAGATGAATTTCCACTGTTATTTTTTTAAAAATTTTTACAAACACTGTTATTCGGAAAAGAGACTATGGTATCTTATTTCCATTTATTACTTCATAAGATTTATAACTGAAACACCATTTTCTTACCAGTCAATATGACTTATTCCCATATATCATCTGACGAACTTTAATACCTTTTTGTAATTTAATACAAAAGGGATTATATACGCGTCTAATGATTTTAATGGCTCTTCAATAATCCAACTAAAATCACAATTTTCTCTTCTTTTACTTTGACGAAGTAACTTTAGGTACCTACCTACTCTCTCTTCTCTCTTCAACCTATTGCAGTCCACTGCTGGACATAGGTCTCCCCCATTTTGCGCCAGACATCCCGGTCCTCCACCTACCTACTCTAAATTTGTTTAATAAAAATTTAATCCAACCTATAGATTTGGTATAATTTTAACAATGATGTATTTAAATATTAGAAACAATGCACAAACGGGTATACCTTAGGATATAAGAGATAACAAAAAATTGTTTTCAAAATAGTCTTATCAAATTATAAATATAGCAACAGTAACGCAAGAACAAACGATTGTCATAAAGCCAACACTTCTTGAAAGCTGCATTATTTACTTACCTGTTAGGACAATGGGTATTAAGTTAGATGGGGGTTCTTTGAACGAGTTTGTTGTCTCAGTACAAACAGAAAATAATTAACCGCGGTGCCTTTGTTTGCCTCTTCCAGAAATTCCTTTAAAATAAGGTGTTTGTAGTCCCGCCGCCGGTCTTTGGAAATCGTTCGCTTTGATGTCACTATCTTAAGATCACGCCACGACCAGTTACGCTGCTTCCGGTGCGTACAAGATTAATAATGGAATTGATAACTGTTATTCAACCTTTTAAACGCCAGGAATCCAGACACAATAGAGAATCTATTGTTTCTGACGCCTTGAGGTGTCATTGGCGTTCAAAGGGTTAAATAAGTAACTGCCTCTGTGGTCTAGTAGCCAGAGAGCGTTAGTTTTAGATCACCCAGGGTCGTGGATTGGAATTCCACGGACAAAACCGCTATAAAGTCACTTTGTGCTATTTTTCTGTTTGGTTAGGGCATTGCAACCAGAATCACACGATTTTGTGCAAGAATGGCACGTTATGCGTCCTATACACTACTCGCGAAGTTCCTCGCGAAGTAGTCCCAGACACTAGCCGAGTAGTTGGAGAGGTACTTTGTGAACACACATCGTGCAACTTCGATTCCTTTGACTCACCAAAAACCGACAGCAAATAGTAGTCGCCCGAGCCGAGGCAAAGTCGGACGAAGTAGTTCGTCTAACCTCGGGTGACTTTGCTAGAAGTGTATAGGCTCAGTTAAGCTGTGTCGGGCCGGGCATTTATTGTCGGTTTATGGAAACCGTGTCCTATTCACTACTAGCGAAGTTCCTCGCGAAGTAGTCCGAAACTGGCCGAGTATTTTAGAGAGGTACTTCTTGAACGCACTTCGTCCAATTTCGAGCCCTTTGTTTAACCACTGGCTACTTCGCGAGTAGTGAAGAGGACGGGTTACACTACTCGCAAAGTTGTTTGAACTCATGTCATGTCTCATGGGTATTCTGCGTGGTAAGGCCTGTTTCCTGTAGTAACAAGTTATACATTTGTGATGGTTTAAAGTAATATATTATATGTATATTATTATACAAATACACTGTTTTATTGATTAAACAATTACATGAATTTGCAAAACTAAGTGATAAAATAATTCACGTCTTTTGTTGTGTAAGTCTAAATACCTTTAAGGCTTAAAGCATATATGGAGAAATAAGTAAACTGGGTACGTCACTTCAGGAAGCCCTATAAGAACAGTCCACGCATAGCTGCACCTGTATATTGCACATTGAATACGATTAGTAATCCTTAGACGGTTCGTGTATTGTTTTCTTTATACTCGATGATTTATATCTTTAGTGGAGTATACTTTTTTTAAGGTCGCTGTTGGAGGTTAGCTGGGAAAGAGGAGGAATGGGATATCTGACGGAAAATGGGGGAGACCTATGTCCAGCACAGTCGACTGCGATAGGTTGAAGAGAGAAGCGGCAAGGAGGTGAAATATCGCCATCTCTTAAATCAGTATGACAATAATATTACTTCGACTTTTCTGGTAAAAAAAATTTGATGCGTATATGTTTTAAAAGATGGCGGTAGTAAACCCACTGTAGGTACTGTTAGGCAGATGAATAAAATTGCAGACGTTGTAATTTGTTATGGTTCTAAGTAACTTCCTAGAACCAATAATGATATATTATTGATATTAAGGTAAAATTTTAAACAGCATTACAGATAATTATGAAAGATTTGAATCGGAATCCTAAATAAATCAGTTCGGTGTCAGTGCAGCACATAAATAGCTGCAGTCACAAGACAGACGAGGCGGCACCGGGGCGCGCGCGTGTGTGCGTGAGAGTAGATGCGCGGGCGCACGCTTGGCGCCAACGTTCGTTCGCGTGTTATTTCCGACGCCGTTACTCACATTAGCTTCGACTAATTATAATATGGCGAGAGTCGACAACGCTCATCCACAGTTCACTAAATATTGCACACGCAAATCGTTATAAAATATTTTACGTTTTTGATGATTCCGAAGGATAAGTAATTCTCTACATATTATAAATTATTTTAAAAAATACTTGATTCTATGAGTGCTTTAATATTACTTCATGTTTTACAAATCCGAAGCTTACGGATTTACCTACTTACTTTGAATAATGTTATATGAAGCTCTATGCTTCATTAGGAGATCATCTTATCGTAAATTTAATAATTAGAGAATACCTATCAATAGCGTAGACATAACGTGTACTTCAAATTGTAATTCAACAATCTATGTAGCATCATTTTCTTCCCCATCACTAAAACTTGAACGTATTTCGGAGGCCGCAGACCACCAGGCGGTGGAGATACATGTGTCCAGCCAGCTTGAATTCAAAGTTTCAGCACATTCAGTTTTTGATCGATTTCTCGTAAACCCTTATCCGCCGTGAATCAAACGTTATGAGCGTCACAAATTCCGTCACTAAATCTTAGAAGAGGAATCATATTCGAAATTGCTCCCGCTATTGAGATTCATGAGGTGCCAGCCAGAAGTTTTTTAAGTAAAATCAAGCTGACTGGACACAGACTTTTGCATTTTTCTACTAAACCGCTGTACGTACCACCAAACTTTTAGCTCTATGCCCGTTACAAATTTATGTGACGTCTGTTGATATGCAAGAAGTATGGTTCTGTAGCGTCACAAATTCTAAAATAAGGGTGTTGAGCCGAAACATAAAATGATCTATCAACCTAAAAAAAATCATCCCAATTTGAAGATTTGTCCAGACAGCCTGAGCTCCATAACAAACTGTATTAGTGCTGTTGGTATTTCGAATAAAATAAAATAAATAATTAAGTGGTCTCATAATTTAACGGTGTGCTTTAGTTAAACTAGATAAACACAACCCAATTATTGCAAACAATCATAATTAAGGAATTAACGTCGGGTTCGTTTCAAAGCTATCTCATGTTTCTGTTAATTGATAAGCGTGGTTTCGGTGAGATCATAGAGTGGTCGGTTGAAACGCGCGTTTGTAAACATAAAGGCAAACTAGGCGACGCAATCGGTCGCCCCCTGACACCCGGCCCGGCTCGCACTGATAGCTATCACTCGTCCATTGTTTGCAATAACAGAATTCGATTAAGGTACATACATTTGTTGTACATAATAGAAAAAAGAACTGTAATATATCTTTGTTCGGACAAAAAAACGACTAAAGTCTAATGCTAACTACATTATTATCTCCTTGTTTGTAACGAATTGTGCTATTGCAAAGGTAAATAATATGTACATAGTAATTAACATATTACAAAAATGGAATAAATAAAGAATGCACTTTGTTAATGCCTACGATAAAACTAAGATGCAATAAAGATAACACAGTGTCAAGAGACACTTGCCGTGCAGGCCGGCCCAAATAAAAAAACGTGTGACCACCGTGTGACTAACGAGAATTCAACTTCAAGAGAAATTTAAAATTAACAAACATACTTTATGGCATGTTGGCATTTCCGGTTGACATCGCATGCATGCTCTTGCTTCACTTTTATCGATGGCTCATTAGATTGTATTCACTGATTTTTGTAGCGTTATGTTTACTGAATTATATAATTATTGTATGTTTCAGGTACAACATTTATGTAGCCCTGAGCTCAGCGTTTCAATCACCGAGTGAGCTTTGGCGGCTTTCCACCACATCGCTACATGATTGTAGAGGTGTCATGACGTGAAAGTGTTGTTTTTTTTAATCTTTTTCAAGAACAACGACCGACCATGACGCATTTTGAAGTAGCCAGTGCCAAAGCCATTGAGTTGTGCTATAACTAATATCTTTCCACGAATCTATCACAATTTGTTAGCGTAATAAATATTCTGGGTACTTAGAAATCCTTGCCAAGATTAAAATAAGACGATAAAAGACAGAAGCTAATTTAAATTAATGTAGAGTTGGTGTAATTTTTCGTCGGCCTGTCGATAACTTCCAGCGATTGTGTTGCATGTGGACCACCCGAGATGAGCGCGTGAACTATGTCATAATCGGTGTCGTAAATCAGTGGCGCACTCGGGATCATCTTGTTTAAGCTACGATAAGTCATGGGATCAAAGTAATACCTTCCGAGGACGGTACAATATTTGAATACGCTAATCTTTTACAGTAAATTACAATCATTTATCAAACTTTACAGCAAAGCTTAATGCCCTTTAATTAGGCTACTCGTACTTCAGCAATTTGCAAATGTAAATAATGCCCAAAGTATGCAAATATAATAATTACGGTATAAACACAGAGGTACCTACTTTTTATCAATACTTGCAAGTCCATATGAAGTAGATGACCCAGTTTTTGAAACAAAGAGTGAGTCAGTATTTTGTCATTGTAGAAATATGCACGACTATGTCCACAATTGGCTGATAAATGTTGGATATTGCAACGCAATTTAACTGGCTATGCGTTTGACTCAGTGGTAATTGTAATACTGGCTTAGTTTTATTTATGCAAGTTAACTGTTTTGCATGCCATATAAGTAAGCAGAGTTAATGTTTTCTTTATGCGAAGTTAATGGTTCATGTCTCTGTGACTATTATACCATTGGTTGTGTTGTGTGGATACTATTGGAATAGAAATTACAATTCTTATATATTAAGTTAGGTAGTTATAGTTATGGTGATTTTAAAGATACCACTTTGTTGCTCAATAATTAATATGTATGCCCACGTTAAAATTACTTCTTTGTAAATTGTTTGGTTAGAATTGTGAATCGAAAGGTATTTATTTATTACGTTGTGTCGTAATGTGACCAAGGGAGCCTTCGTGGCCGGGGCGCAGCGACAAGTTGTCTGGCAGGGCCGGGCGCCGCCTGCCCCGCATGATTATTACGGACTCGACGCCTGCCCCCCGCTCCCGCGTCCTCGCCCCTCGGTCGCCGCTGCGCCCGCGTCGTTTCTCAGAAAACGATACCGCCGATATGCCAACCACACATGCACACTGTAAACTATACGCAAGCGCCGCAAAAATAATGATGCCACTATCTTCGACAGAGAATTTAATTTATGATGGACGAACACAACGCTATCTGTATAACTCTATACAAGAAACTGGTGTGGTGCATGCTTGTATAAACTGTAATGGAATAATAATACTCTTATTTGTTTATGCGTCAGCTCTACCGGTGTGTTTCACGTGTAGGTGGAAGCTTTATTACATAAAAAGTATTTTACACTACATATATTGGTATAAGATTCGTCCAGTTACGTAGTCACAAACTATTAGAAATACATATTTGGTGTTTTCAATGCCTAAAACATGCCTAAAACTAAAAAAGATTGTAATTCTATCTCTACCTACGCGTCACACTGTCCCCAAATAAAGAGATGTAAATACTATTTTGGGAAGTTTAATACATAAGTTGGATACGATATTTCACAAATAGATCCTTTAAATAATAAGTAAAGGGATTCATTTGTTTAAATTTTAATTCTAGGACTACCATAACTATTATAAATAAATATCTACTGACATTCACACAGCGCCATCTCGTGCTACTCATCGTCCCTAACTAAGCATTAGGCCAGTAATATGGGTACTAAACAACGGATAAACATACTTATACCTTTTTATTTTTGTAAATACACACATTGGTGTAAAAGCCGATATCTCAACCAATTACACCACATAGTTCTATTTGATATTCTTATTTCTATGATGTGTCAATATACCTATAGGTAGTCTTTTTTAATCTCTTTTATTTTACCGAAGCAAAATGTTAAACGTATATTTGGAAAAATACCTGTTTGTTTCTAATTATCAACAAAATTACTACAAAAAAATATTGTTCGTGGTTAAATGAAGCGGCTAGTCAGCGACTTGAAAGCATCGAAAGAATGCCTGGACATCCAGATACATTTTACTCACGTCGGTCGGCACTCGGCATCCTCGCGTCCGTGATTGAATCGGCCTGATACGTTTGCATGGTGTGGGTAATCATCAACACAAGGGAAATGAGTGCTGTTGGCTCGCCGTGGACACGACGCGCATCTGAGTGCGTGCACCCACACTCAGTCGACTTATACGTGTCCAATAGGTTGGTCAGTGTGCGTAGATAATTTATCGGCGAGCGCCGCTTGGCCGTTGTAGCAGCTCGCCTGGTGAGGTGGGTCGCACTTTATATGGAGAGTTGTCTAATCCACTGAATAAATTACCACTAGCCCTAGGTTTCTCCTGAATGACTAATGGACGTATAAAGAATTAGCTCAATGTCCGCAATACTTGGATTGTGCGGACGCTTTCTAGTGTAGGTACATAATATTATATTGCTTCTCAAGAATGTACAACTTCTTCTAAACATTTCCCAGCCACTATCTACAACTATTGCTGTCGAGCAATATTAGTTGTGTAATAAATACATTGAATCGAATATATTCGATATATTTAAGTAGGGTGTATTTATCTGAATGGAGATTAACTATGTCATATTCGTATATGTGTTGATACACGTCTTAAGTATATGTATTATGCAAAGTGTGTGACATTTGAATGTGTAGCGGTCGTCGGTCGGGCGTGTGCGAACACAAAGAAAGCGGCGCCTGCGCAGCACGCGGGCCACTCCGCTCCGTCATGCTGCAATATGGCGCCACTTTTACGCATCATGCGCGCATCGGCCTTGTTATGTACAATATGACTAATTATATTTTCACTTAAAAACTCGCTGGAATGTTAAAAATACAGTTCAACACAGCCTTAATGCTTGGAAAATCTTGACAGATTTCCATAAAAAAATGAATAATCATCATTGTACCATTCCAGTCTTATATATCTACTTCAAACATATCGTTTATTTGCGCTATTCGTTTTTTATATTACCTTGTAGTTAATACTACTCGTATAGATGTAAAGCGTATTAAAAAGTTAACGATTAGTTTTATTATTAGTAATTAAAATGTAGTTACCCATACTTCGTATGTGTCGGTACGTATTAAGAGCATCCGATGATATAAGGGCATTGTTGAAGGCCTATTAAGTTCAGAGACACGCAGCCAGCAAGCCGGCGAAGGTGACGAAGCTCAAGTTACGAGTAACAAGGCACGCGGCGCGCTCGAGCGCTATGTTATCCGGACGTTGTTGACATTATATTCATGACATCAAGAATACTTATATATCTAACTATATACATTCTATAAAGGAACATGTACTTATCTACTGTTATTTATACTATTATTTTTATAATTATTCGCTAAAATTCTATAGTAGAGTTCCCTGTTTTAACTATTGTTTTCTAAACAATGAAAATAATCAAATTTCGCACCTAAATCAATATTTTCAACACGACAGATAGGAACTAAATCTTAATACACGTGGAAGTATATATTAATACTGTTGTGAAATGTTAACTAGAAGGTCACGCACGCCTAGTTTAGATAATATTCGTAAATGACGATGGTTTTATATTTCAATAGTAGGTGTCGGGGCTATCGGGATTGTTATGATTATGATAGAGTTTTTTTCTTGAATAAAAGCCATTAGACTACACGTTAAAATATTTTGCCTCATGAGCGTTGTTGAAAATAAAAATTAAGTAGGTATCTATTTCAGCCGGATTACTGTAGATGAAAATGAACGTTTGGTAATATAGTTAAATTCAATTGGTAGGTTTCTTAATATTTACCTTAAATTAACATACACCCTTTTTTGATAAACCTGAAACCCATAAGATGACATGAAAGAACGAAAGGCTTATTATTTGGTACACCGATATTGTCTACCTTTACCAAATAAAATCTCAGCTATATCATATTAGCGTAAAAAAAACAATATGATAAGTAAAAGGTTTGTGTTGTTATAGTTGCATCATCGCGTAACTATGTGCACTATGTCCGTTGTATACAAAGTTGTATAGGGATAAGGGCTTGCGCCCGCGCGCTGGGTGAACGTCAAGGTGAGCCGGCACAGGCGCGCCACCGAGTCTACAGAGCGCGCCCCCTCTCGCTCCCCTCCCCCCCTCTAACGTCCTAACCACTACACATGGTTAGAAAGGCATATGCATGAATCACTCGATATGTTCAATCATCCGTTACATGTTACAAGGCGATCGTTAGTAAAACTATATGAACTCCTTGAAATTACTTTTAAGTTATAAAATCTTTGACTTTAAATACGTTTTTATTTTATTTTTTAATTTTAAGGTAGACAAACGAGCAGACGGTTCGCCTAGTACCTTGCAACACCGATACCCATATCGGTGTCGCTTACAAGGCGAACCTTCCTAGACGCTTGCAATTCCTAGAGAACAACAAGTGCATTGCCAAACTTTACAAAGTGAGGAAAAATGGGGAACGGGGTTTTGTTACTCGCTCCGCGATAACAACGCAAAGCCTTATGAAATAACATAAGGCCAATTCATTCGATTTGGTCGAGCCGGCCCATCCGTGGCGAAACATGACTCACACTTGAAAAGATTTATTTTTAAATCTATCACGCATTTCTATCTTATTACATCTTTCTTTCTAAAAATTTTTAATTTTAAAATTATAAGTATTTACGTAATTATGTGCAGCCAAATTAGGGTGATGTGATATAATGAGTAGACAGTATTGGTCCATGGGTCACTTACATGACAAGTTGAGGACATGTGTACTACTACTGTGTGGACGAGGGGTCTTAATTTGCTTGATGCCCTTACGATCTTTGGTGGAGGCCGCGTGTTAGAGTAGGAAGTTCTTTTGCCCTGTCTAGTGTTATTAGATTTGTATATTGGCTCGTTTAAAAATAAAGACTTCTTCTTTTAAATTAAATCCGTGCTTAGAGCCTTACATCCGTGGCCTAGCCATTTTGATGCTAAATGCCGAGTTAGAAAAGGTTAATTGTTACTGTGAACATTCAATATTTTGGACCAGTTTTTGGTTTCGATCTCATTAATTATATTGAAGAATATATGATACTTTGCAATATTTCGTCGATGATAATGTTCGATATCAACACTAAACAATTCTATCGATTCAATAGTTACTACCGGTCATATGATCAACCCACGCTGCCAATCGTCCTACGCGCTCTGTTGACGATCATAAATGTGTACGCATCGTACATACTAAACAATAAACCGTGATCCACGCACGCCTTACATTGCCTACTCGTCCTCGTGTCTATTAATCATAGGGTCTCGTATATCTATATAACACTATACATCCTTCTTGACACTGACAAGTGAAGCGAAATACTAGTATTTTGAAGTCCCAGTAGGTTTAAGTTGGGGGAGATGTTGGCTAAACATATAAAATAAAGTTAAGTTACTCGCCATCCAGGAGAGTTAAGTGTTTTTTATGTACATTTGTGGTATCTTCCCTTGTGATTTCTTGCTCCTCTCCTTATTTGGTATTGTTAAAATTGTACCTATTGTAAAATCTAGTTTATCTGCTCATAATTTTGTGTTGTCTCAATTTTGTCAAATTAGTTTTAATTTTTATCGATAATCCTGTGTATGCTTTTAATAGGTGTATATATCAGATCTAATACAACCTGTACATGATGAAAATGTAAATATATGCACTGTTAGCGTACCTTTCTAAATAAATAAATAAATAAAATCATTAAGCTCCTGAGACTGTTGAACAAATCATAATGATAGGTAACCGCCTCCATAGTCTAGTGGATACCAATCTATTTATTTATTTAATCTTTATTGCACACATAAATTATGTACAAAGGCGAACATAATGCCATGTGGCATTCTCTACCAGCTAACCTTTGGACATGCAGAGAAAGACAAAATGGTGCGGCGAGAAAAGATGAGAAAAGAAAAAAATTAACACTAGCAAAAAAACTAAAAAAAATAATATATATTCATAATTATATATATGTATATAAATTAAAATAATAAATAAACATAAACAAATATATATTTAAATGAATACATGTAATACATAACAAAAAAGCGACAAATTGATAAATACATAACTACATAATATATATTTTACCATTACACATATATAATAAATATCACAAAAAGTAAAATGAAAAATGCAAAGCAATAAAAAGCATGAGTAGAATAACCAGTGAGATTTTATAATATGAAAGAAGGACTTACGAGTTACGTTGAAGAAAAAATAACCTAATTCTTTTCTTAAAAGAAAACTTTGATGGAGCTGATCTAATATTCATAGGCAATTGATTCCATAGCCGAGTGACTTGTATGGTAAAAGATTTAGTCAGAAAGTCAGTGCGGCGCAGGGGGGTACCCATACGAAGATTGTCAGAAGAGCGAAGTGACCGACTATGAGTTTGAAACAGAAAATGGAACTTTTCCCTGAGATACGAAGGAGAAAGGGGGTCGTTGAGAATAGAATAAAGGGTGCAAAGTAATCTTACATTCCGGCGCTGACGGATAGGGAGCCATTTAAAATGGGAGCCGTAGAAAGAAATATGATCAAATTTGCATAAGCCGAAAATAAATCTGATACAATTATTAAGAAGACGATCTAATTTACTTCTCCTACCTACGATCTAATCTAGTCTTGAGTTCCAATCCCGCGAGGGAAACTGCATAGTGAAAGGGCACTTTGTGCGTTTTATTTTTCAGTTTTAGGTCATGGCAGGCTAAATCAGCTGATTTTCCGAACAGAAAGATACCTTCCATGTGAGGGCGGTTGTAGCTTTACGTTAACAGCCATTAATCCGCATGGAGCCCGCGTGGTGGGTTACAACATCTCCTTGTATCTATGCTGTGCATTACATCAGCTACCTACCAAAGGTGCAGCAGGATTGTGGCTGGAGTACTGGGAGATGACCACAAAACGGATTTAGTGCATTTAACAAAAAGGGTTCACAAAAAGTTCCATTGGGTCCCTCACAAGCTCAACACGTGTACATCAGCGTGTACTCAATTGTGATTGTTATAAACAACAATGAAGTAATGAAACTGGTTATAAAAAGTATATAAGGTACGACAAGAAAAATGTCATGGTTAAAGTCCGATCAGGCTTCACAGACCGGGAAACACGGTGATCCCACTAAAACATTTCATGTAAAATGTTGCCAAGACGACTACATAAGGTTTGTGCTGTGAAAAAGATATCAGATCTCATATAGAGCCAAGCTTCTGAATCTACACTACCTAACCCTTCCGACTCTTCTTTCAACAAATTCTACATTTCGATGCCTCCTACGTATACTATCGTATGTCTAAAATGCCAATTTTGCAGGAGAGGCATTTTAAGGTAATTTATGGTGCATTACATACGGTTAAATACGTTTAATTTTTTTAATACTCAAATTTTTGTTAGCGGATTCGTTAATATGTGACTAGTTATTAATGAAACTGATATAAAATGAAAATTGCTTTTTTGTGGCATACGGTTGTATACGTAGAAGGCATCGATTTATATAACAATGGGTTCATTTCCCTATCTACCCTCTACAAGATGGTAAAAAGTTATCGAACAAAATGGTACCTATGTACTTTACCTTATAAATATATATAGAAATTATAATTATATACCTTATACACATACAAAACCTATTACACATATCAAGTTTCATATATAATCTAACTTTACTGTAAAATACTTCAGATTTCTTTTTATTCAAATAGCATAACTACCCAGTTACTAATGTTTTATGTAGTTTCTAATGTTATCAGAAAGATGAATAGCAACTCGTGCGTAACATGAGTCGTGGTCAGTTGAACGTCTTTAGCTCAACTCGTAAATACTTAGGACATAAAAAAACAGCCCACTTCACGTCATAGATACTAACAGGGGCAATTACGATTGCACAACATTTCAGATTATTGCAGTAACTAATCACGCAAAGTGTCGACCTCTAACGACTCTACCTATCGCGCCGTCAGCAACCGAAATAACTATAAAAGGACTTAACTCGGGTTATCGGTACTTTGGGGTCGGGGTGTGCTATAAATAGGGTTGCCAATTGCCAATTATTAGATATTCAACATAGTACTTAGGTTAATTATTATTGAGTAAATTATATCGTATATTTTCTAATTATTTTCTTTTTGCTAGTTTATTATTAAAACAAATGCAAATTTTAATTTCGACAAACATTTATACGACAAAATATAACTCAGACAACATAAAACATCGAAATGGCTCAATGTCGACAATACATTAGATAGACATATCATCACTCGGATACTACTTTACTCGGACAAAATGTTTGTTCGACAAGACTTTACTAATTAAGATACGCGAGTTCAACAAAAAGTTTACTACGACAACGATTCTACACCGACATGGGGCTACTTCGACTTACGCTACTCAGACACGCTATGTAAATGACGAAGATAATGAGTAAAATCACGAACCTCATTGAAAATATTAAGACCTACCGACCTATTGGTTGAGTTCTGGAGTGGAAACCGCGTCTTGGGAAGCGTAGCGCAGGATGCCCTCCGGCCTAATGGACTGACGACTTGCGAAAAGTCGCTGGTTGAGGCTGGATGAGAAAAGCGGAGGACCGGGACATCGGGCGCAAAATGGGGGAGAACTGTGTCCAGCTATTAATTAATAATCCTTTATTAAAAAATATATATTTTTGAAATCCTTAAGTCACGGGCACGAAAAAAGATTTGTGTCATCATAACTCACAAGTTCATAACATAAGACCGGCAAGTATTTTTTTTTATAAATAATAAGCGGTGTCACAGTGGATTAAATTCGGAGTTTCTTGTGTTTTGATACTTAGTTATGTCACAACAGCCCAACATAATAAAACCTTATTCTTAGATAAAATTACCCTACTGGTAAACTCGATATCTCTGGCGCAGGTGCCTCGGTATACGTCCTACGAATAGAATCCTTTCGCTTCAATGCTTTGCAAGAAAATCTGTCTCCGTGATATAATACGCACAGTGGGTTTAGATGGCAACGTGCTCCGGGGGTCGTGGGTTCGAATTCCACTAGCAAAACTGCTGGTTAAAAACGTCACGGACCAAGTTTTCCTTGTCTAGTTACATTACTAGAACAGCAGGCTGAATCGCCTCATTGTCCGTTGAAAGATTCCGTGCTTCGAATAGCCCGATAAGCCGTCGGTCCCAGCTACAATTAATCTTACAATGGTAGTCGTTAAACCCACCAAACTGCATTAAGCCCGCGTGGTGCCTGTTCCGCCGCAGTAGGACGTTATAGGCTGATGAGGATGCTGATAAATATTAGTCATTTAGAAATAATTACATGATATATGTTTGTTACACGTATATGATCTATATCAATACCGTGTACGTTCCCTGGAGTAGGTAGGTAGCCCTGTATGTATTTCATTAGGGAAATTATCGGCAGGTCGCGGATGCGCGGACGTCGCGGTGAGTCACCTGCGCACTCGTGATGCAGCTCACGTTCGTCGCCGCGCGCTCCCATCCTATCTACTTTAGTACCTACCTACTGCTTACTTTTATTTCCTTACTTTAGCTACTGGAACGCAGTTTATATCTACTTGGATATTTTCAGTTTATCTGCACATAGTAGGATAATTATAATTTATACTGAGCACTGGGGGGGACAAAGCTAGGGGTGACGAGCGGGAACTCCTGAAGAAACGAAAAAATACACGCATCATTTTTGTTCAATACTTATCTCTCTCTACATATCTTCTCGATTGCAGTCTCCTTCCAGACATAAGTAAGTCTCTCCATTTTGCTCTATATACCTAGATCCTCCGCTTTCCCTATCCAGCCTTCTCCAGCAACCTTCTGCAAATCGTCAGTTCACGCTTGCCATAGGTAGATCACTCCACTGCCCGTTCATATACTTTTGAATCAATCCCGCAATCAGGAGTCCATTTCGTAGCTGTTTTCTAAATGCATCTACATACTAATATATTCTCGAAAGAAAAATACTTTACCAAACAATCTGTAAGCTAGGATGAAGAAATGAGATGTATGTTTTATTTCCAATCTAATTTCATTAAACGATAAGAAAGTTAATGGAGTTCGTAATTTTATTCTGACTAAAAATCATGCAAGTCTACACAGTGTTGGTGTGGATGTTTGCCATAATTCGTAAGATGACAAAAATTTTTTTGTAACTTCAATCAATACTCTCTTTCTCTATCATGTATTAGTTCTGTGTTATGATTAAGGGTCCGGCATATGTATTGCCGGATTAACAAAACTGCCTCGATGTGGATGGGTTGTTTTCTATTATCTGATATTTTTATATTAAATTCATCGGATAGTTTTGTATTTTTTTTACGTTACGAAGTGAACAGGACGATCAGCGCGCTCACCTGATGACATGAAATGCTTTTCAGGTTCGTCATACACTTTTAATTATAACGAAGGATCAAAAATTGAATACAAAAAGAATCCAGCACCTGATGGGCACAGGTAAATTCAGATACATACTTATTATTTACCTTTCCTTATTCCCAGTATGCGGAAGCTCAACGCAGGAGTGTTTATACCATCGAATTAATAATAACATGAATTTCTCTTATTACCTATTTATTCTGGGGCTAATTTTTACCTATACCTTATTTGTAGTACCTAATTATATAACACTATAAAACCGTATACTTTGATTTAAATGCAGGTGCGGCGTTTGTCCAACATATTTTCAGAAGATCTGCGCTTTCGATTTTACTACCAATGCAACGTTTATTTTTGACAACCACTGCGTTATGGACTTATACAACTGCATTGAAGGAACGGGTACGCATTTAACCATGGTTTAGGTTTCGCTATTAAAGATCAAAATATAGTATAAATAAGTACCTAGTATTGATAAGTATCATAAAAGGCAAATCTACAACACAACAATAGGGATTATGCATTACGATATCTAGCCCCAATTTAAGCAAGGAGATGTACTATCAGGAACAAAACAACCCTGATATATATTTCTTTTACGTTTTTTTAATACGACCATCAAATACCAATACAAACCGACAAATGTTAATATGTACACAAATGTTTGTATTGGCCAGGGATTGAACCCGAAACCCTTGGTGTAATAGGTGACGTCTCAACCATTACACCAGATGGTCATGGACGGATGACCTGGTTAAGGTAGCAGGGTAGTAGATGGATGTCAATTGCTAGAGATCGGTCGGCGTGGATATCATTAGGGGAAGCCTTCTTCAGCAGTGGCCATTTTAGGCTGTAATGATGATAATGATATAAGAACATGTTAATTTTATATTTTAAATATGATACTGGTTTTCAGAATTTAATCCCTTGAAGTATGAAAACTGCCTCTACTTTGGTAACTTCGCATATGTTCACGGTTATAAGTACGAGGACATGGATTACGGAGAAGACCATATTGTAATAAAGAATACCAAAAAGAATCCGGACTTCGTTAGATAAAAGACAAATGTCGTTTTCCATAATTAAAATAGGGGATTTTTAAGGAAAATATCATTAACTGTTTTTATCTATTATCCTGAACCCAATCCATCTGAACGCGTCTGTCTACTTCTTCACATGGATTTAGAGCGACGCATGGTCGCAAGATTTTGTTATTACACCTTGGGGGTAACCGCCATCTCTTAAAACAGTATTACTATAATGATACTTCAGCATTTTTGTACCAGAATAGGCGAAGTAATATTACTCTACTGATTTAAGAGATAGCGCTAACCCCTCCGTAGTACCTCACTCTTACAAATATGATATCGCATTGTATTTTATGTCCAATATTACGATATTGAGCTAAATATTAAGGACTCCTGGTATTACATTTTATTAGGCTTGAACTTAGATAAACATTAACTAGATGTACAAAGAAAGTTTAGCGGTTCTTGTTATTTTCCGGTGACATATATAATATTCAAGTTATAGTGTCAAAGTAGGTAAGTAAACGTAATTAATATCTATCATCATAATCTGAATAATGACTCATCATGACAATCATATGACTGCTCAGATTTTGTTCGATCCCCAGGCAGTACAAACATTTGTGTGCATATATTTTTTCCAAAAAACCGTATATATGTATGTTTATTCATTGTTTAGTACCCATATACAAGTTGCTTGAGTTTAGATGACGGTGTGTGAGTGTCAGTGGATATTATTATTCATTTATTTAATACAACTATTACTGCTACAGCCTAGGATACCAACTATCCCACCGCCTTCCCATGGCCTTTTTTCCGTCGGGAAAGACCTCGTCTTCCACACCGGTCGGGATCGGCGTGGGTATGAGGCTTGTGCTGCCAGAGTTAGTAGTTTGGCAGCAATAACTAACAAAAACTGACTGATCCTATGCAGAGGTAGATGGGATATCAAGAGATATGATCCTTTTGACATTACCACGTACTTTTGGAATCATTTACGGCGATTGTTAACCAATCAATCACTACAGGTGTTTTCCGGATATCTGGAAAGAGTCTTTAATTAACCTATCCCCAAAACAAGTAACCCTTCAGGTTTAAAAGACCTAAGGCCCATAAGCATCCTTCCATTTCTTTCTAAAATAGTGGAAAAGTGTTTGTTACCAACTGACCGAATATTTAACGATCAATAACATCTTACCTCCTAAGCAATCGGATTTCGAAAAATCATAGCACGGCAACTGGACTCCTGGACGTGGTAGATATATTCTCACTGGAATTAATGACAAAAAAAGGCTGCTTTCTAGTACTATTAGATTTTTCCCGTGCTTTTTGAAACAATTAAACCATAGTCTACTTCTCTCGAAACTATCATTCTACGGCCTCGATAATATGTCAATAAAAATGGTTTCACAGTTACCTATGGACGTTCCCAGAAAGTTGTAACTTACTCAGATACCGGCGTTAGAGAATGTCCGATGCCAAACCTATCGATCGTGGAGTTCCACAGGGATCCATCCTAGGTCCCATTCTTTTTACTTTAACTGTGCGATATAGTAGATTCGATTCGAAATTGTAACTACCATATGTACGCTGATGACCTCAAATCTATACATCTTTCAATCTAATGTTACACGAATGCAATTTGCAATTTAAACAAAACATTGAACCGTATCGCAGATGGAGTACCAAGAACAATCTATATACTAAATCCAGACAAATCCAAATTTTTAATTTTGGCTCAAAAACACAATTCTTAAATAATTAGTCACAACACCTAATTAAAATACAAGATAGTACCATAAACGAGTGGATGAAGCTCGCAATTTAGGTGTCCTAATGGACAGTCGGCTGAGCTTCACAATCACGTTGTACAAGTTGTTAAAACTGTTTTTTAGGCTTAGTATTATACAAATCCGTATTATTTATCAGATTGATGTCAGAATAAAATATGTGAATCATTAGTCTTAGCCAAGTTAAATTATGCCGACACAGTTATTGGGGAATGCCTCTATGGTTATACAAAAAGCTAATCCAACGAGTGCAAAATGCCTGTGCTCGTTTTTGTTCATATCCCTCAACGATCTCATATAAGCCCATATCTCAACAACCACAATTTATTAACAATGCAATCACGACGTTCGCTTCATTTGCAGCTGTTGTTGGAATAATCCATAATAAACACCGCCAATATCTTTTTAATAAACTTAATTCTCACAAAGACCTTTAAGGTTAGCAAAGCCGGTTATTATGTCCAGTGACCACACAGCTGCGTTTCGTGCAGCTTTCGATACGCGCCACGAAATGTTTGATAATATTCCCCCACCATAAGAAACCTCAATAATATTAAAACATTTAAAATTAAATGAGTCACACCTTTTGTTAGACCAGAAATCACAAATGAGTCACTGTCTATTTATTTATAATATATATATTATATATGTTCCTTACATACCCTTCTATAATAATACCTATTTTAAGTACGTTTTGTTATGAACTTAAAATGTATATCTTATTACTTTAACTTATTACATGCGATGCCGTATTTTAACATATAATATTAATAAAAACATAATTTGTATTTATTCATTAGTATATTTATTATCGATAGATACTGTTACGGCGTTGGCGCAGGCGGTTGCGTTCTCTTTTGCACCCGGTGCACACGGAAGATCGTGTGCGGTGCTTTTACTAAGTACCTCGACATAAAGCTGGTGGGCACTTTCAGTGTCCTTACTGTAATTTAGACTAAGAACTTTGTATGTATTTGGCACTGAATAATGATTTTATTATTTATTATTATTTATTATTTACTTCACACCTCTGGGGCGTGACAAACACACGTACACCTTCGATTTCCGCGAGCGGTCGTCCGTATGCCATCCAATCGTGTAGCCGCTACCTTTGTTTTTCAGCCAAGGTCTTCCTTTCTCCGAAATAAGTCCACACTTAACCTCGTCTAGGTATATACTGGTCTTCCCTCTTCACCTCCTCTGAAGCTCTTGTATTTCGAGACCGCCGCGATTCTTAAACCTCGCGCGCGCGAAATCCCAAAGTCGCTTTCTCTGTCCCTATGTATGCTTAAATCTTTATAACTACGCAACGGATTTTGATGCATTTTTTAAATAGATACAGTGATTGAAAAGGAAGGTTTATGTATTAAAACGTCCTTTAAATAGTTGTGAAATACTGTTTTATTGGGGTTTCTTATGTGATGTGCATTAAAACTTTTAGAAAGAATCCAGAAAGTAAACATCAATAGTAAATGCTGATGCTCTGCTGCGCATGGGAGTTCCTCAAGGCTCAATATTAGGTTTTTTTTCCTTATATACATAAATTACCTTGTATACTATTGTAGTAATATTTCGGAAGTAGTACTATTTGCTGACGATGCATCTCTTATTTTTGACGTCGATAGACATTTAGAATCTTTTGATGAGGTACATAGTGCCTTGTCTCAGGTAATGCATTGGTTCACTGTTAACAATTTAATGCTGAATACTAAAAAAAATAAAAGTATAAAGTTTAGTATGCCCAATGTGAGACAAGTAGAGACAATTCAACTGTCTTTCTTGGTATGTGAATTGATAGTAAACTTCAATGGGGACCTCATATTGAATCTCTGGCTGGAAGACTTAGCTCAGCAGCATATGCGGTTTGGATTATAAGACTCCTGACAGCAAAGCGTAATGTCATATGGCATGTTGTTGTGGGGCGCAGCTGCTGACATACAAACCATTTTTATTCTGCAAAAAAGAGCAGTCCGCGCTACTTACAAACGTAGACCCCGTGATTCTTTAAAGAACTTTAAAAAAAAAACAATATAATGACAGTAGCGTCGCAATATATTTATGAAAACTTATTGCACATTCGTTAAAATATCCAAATGTTCGAATAAAAACTGTGACTGTCTTAGTTTTCAACACTAGAAATAGACACAAACTTGCTGTTCCAAATCTGCGGCTCCACAAAGTAGGTAAATCTTTAGTTGGTAATTGTATACAGTTTTTCATACAATTAATTATTAAAGTTCCACAACATATTGTTGATCTTCCCTTTCATAAGTTCAAAGCTGTGATTAAAAGTACGTAAGTAATAAGTGTTCCAAATAAAGATAAAATTAATTATAATTAAGATTATAGTTTTATATAAATAAGACATACGAACGATTATAAAGTTTAAAAGAGTGACTCGAGTTTCTTGCCGGCTCTTCTCGAAGATCCGACTTTTTCCGAACCGGTGGTAGTCATTAAAATAAAATATTATAACAACTGTTGACGATTCAAAAGTATCTGTAAAATTATTTTATAATTACATTACCAACCTGTGAAAACTGTCAGATTTTGTTGGAAAATAATTTATTATTTCAAATATGTATTCTAACATTCTACTTTTACCTTCACTTAATAACAAGAAGTATTACGAACATATCCAGATTTTTTATTACATTTAACTGTACATCGTTGCATATTGGATTTGACAAAACATTTAATACAAAAGTGCTAAGTCAAAAATGAGACAATAAACGCTGCATTTGAAACTTAGGCATTGTTTTGTTAAGATGCATTTTGACTGTAACAAATGCTTGTTACAGTCAAAATGCATTGACAAATGACATTAAAATTGACACTGCCAGATTGTATTGATTTCCTTTAAAGTTTCTTCTATTCTCTTATAAACTATGTAACTGCCATATGTCCCAGTCGCTTGTAGTCAATCTTGTCAAGTAATACAAGAGGCCTTAGTTGATCAGCAAAGGCTCGCATGTCTTCTCCAATAGCATCCTGTCCTTGCGGTGCTAAAACCTGGAAAAGAATCATGTCCACTAAAAACAATCTAAATTATATATAATCATCATCAGCTCATACGTCCTCACCACAGGGCACAAGCCTAAGCGTCAAGGGTGTATAAGACTTAGATGTCCACACAGACCCAGTGTGGATGGGCTAAACGCACAACCTTTGAATTTCTTTGAAGTTGTAAGCAGGTTTCCACATAAACATACATCATCATCATCTCATTAAACATCCCCACTGAGGGGCATGAGCTTAACCATACAGGGTGTTTAGGCCTTTAGTGGTCAACACGGACCCAGTGCAACGAGGACGTAAATATACATATAATTCCAAAAATTCAAAAAGACAAACATGGCAGGATTTGAAACTGCCCCCAGATCGAAGGTGTCAGTCCACACTATTGAGCCACCAACTCTCCAATAATATATGTTTGTGACTTAAAAATATCATTTTACTTTATATAATAGGTTCTCTAGTCCCATGCTAAATTAAGAATGAGATTTAATACTTACAGATAATTCTACTAAATAACTTTGGGAAATTGGTTCAGGAGGCATAGAACTCTGTGATATTTTGAATACTTTTGCTACAGTGATCTTCATACGGCCTTTTCTAAACATATATCCTGTAACCAATAAAAATGTATGTACTTAGATACAGCTGATTTTAAATAACTATTTACATGATAATTATAAATTTTATGTCAAGGACATTTCTTTATATATCATAAAACAAGTTCAGACTTTTGAAAAATGTATATTGGTGAATACATTTTTTAAAAAGTCTGAACTTTATTTAAGGGAGCTGTATACTTAATTATAAGTAGTTGTGATATAATTTATTTTAAGTAGTAGTAGTAATATAACTTTATTTTAAGGTTGTCAGGGAAGGTAGCTTAATTCCACCTAATTCTTCCTAAATAGCAGCTATGCCTATATGTTCAATGAACTAAAATGATTAGATACTGATTAAACATCTTTATCCCCTCAAATATAGTATGCACATAGACAATAGATTTGTCGATTATGTTTTGGGACTATCCACCCATACTACGCACAACCGCTTAAGTAACTAGTTTACAACTACACCATAATACCTTCTGTGGGTACAGTGTTGTATTATTTTTCATGTAACTATCCATCAACCAGGATACTGTTTGATTGCTAACTTATATAATATAAAAAAATATTTTATTAATACATTTTGAACATGACTAAAAAGAGATGATGTACCTTTGACACTATATTCAAATTCAATTCTGCATCCAAGCTCATTAAGAAATTCTATTAACATCCCACTACAGGCAATATCAAGACTTGACCGGACAACAGTTGGTCTGTTTTTGTCACCAAGGTCTGGTTGTCCAATGTATCGAAGTTGGTAAGGCATATCTCGTGCATCAAGGGCCTTGCGCACTCGTAGCATTAGTGGAGCTGCCTGAAATTATCAAAGATTACTACATTGTAAATATGCAAAAAAGATAGTCAGATTTGAAATACTGTACATAATTTTAGTTTTGAACTTTTAAGCGTTTACCTGCTGGTTAGGATCGCGTAAACTGAAACATACTTCTTGATCATCGAAAGTTTCTGGGCCGGCGTCTACATTATCACAGAGACCACGAAGTCGGTGAAGCAATACTTCAACTGCTGAATCCAGTACAGATCCCTGAAAGAAGATTAAATGTTCAACATAATAATTTTTTTTAGATAAGAGTTAATAAAGTGTAAGCAAAACCTAGGATACCTGAAGTAAGTATTCCTGGTTAGGTATTATATTAGCTTTTAGAGCCTGAGATAGACTGTCCGTTGCCGTAATAGGAGCTGCATTCGCAGCAGACATAGTTAATTCTTATCGATTAAACTATGTGAATGAGAGAATATTTATTTATACTTCGTAAATTATTTGAATGCCTCTGGTTAGTAGTAGTGACTGATGACAGATGACAGCATATTGACAGCTGTGAGGCCAAGGTTATAGACTATACTGCTTCGTCATCAGTAAATCTTTCCTTGCTTGATTGATGAAAAAATGAGTGATGATGAGTGATGGCCATGATAAGGATGTATAATAGATGATATATGAACTCCCTGCTAGTTTCAGTAAAGATGTGGGACTTTATTGAAACCAGCTGTAACCTTACGCGGACTTCTTGAGACAACTCAAAGTGACCGTTACACTGTTTTGTTTCATTTGCCAACACTTGCACTTGTTCACGAACACTTCGATTAATCACAAATGTAAGTAAATACATAAAACCGACGACATGACATTTCAATTTCCCGCCAAGGCGTCTTGAAAATATTTAAACGTCGCAGTTAATTATTACACTTTCGTGCTCCCTGGTTCTCATTTTGGTGGGGACTGTTGCCTTCCGATCTGGAATGCGCTGGTTCAAATTCTGCCACGTACCAATGTAACGTACGAAATTAACCCGCTTATTGTCTCCTCTGCTGATTATATAACAGCAGCTAACAATAATAATTCATTAAATAATAATTCATAAAACAACACTGTACAAATCGACAACCGAGATTCCGTCCACACAGCGGGGGCCATCGTCGGGTGTCCCTGTAGGTTCACACAGTCCCTATTCGCGTAATCGGCGTGTGCCGAGCCACTTTTCTCCCCAAACATATGTTAGGCTACCAAGCCCCCCCTCGCAACGCCCTAAACCGAGGTTCGAGTCCCATTCGGGGACGCCGTTAAGCTCGTTGTGTAAATTTTAAGGCTGAGAGCCATCTGCGCTCGCCAATTGCCCGGTGGAGCTGTAAAGGCCATCTGTGGCCAACGGCAGTAGTCAGTTAAAAAAAACGCACGAAATTATATACGTTTAACCGACGCTCTTACGGTGAAGAAAAACATCGTGACACTTCTGCACACGCCTACAAAAAAAAAATGCTGTCCCAACTCTTAGACTAAGTAAAATAGGGAAATCAATTGTTAGAGGCATAACATTCTTTAATAAAATACCACAAAACCTTGCTGAATTGCCCTTTCACCAGTTTAAATTAAAGATTAAAAAAACCTACTTGAAAAAAGGTTAGTTGTATATCAGATAAAGAAGATATTTATAAGATAAAGATGTGTGGTCTTGCCGAGGGTCTTGCACATAGTGTTCCAGTTACAAATTATTGTAATAAATTATTGTAAAGTTACGTGTAGGCAAATAACGAAACTGTAACCAATGATATAGAAAGTTTAAAATGATAGTCAAAAATAAATATATAATAATATATAATAATATAATAATATATTATATTTCATTTAGTATTTATATTTTCAATAATTATTAATTTTGTTACTAAGATTTTTATGTTGAATTTATTTCTTTGGTTTTAATAATAATAAGTAACAGATTTATTGAAATAAAGTTTTTATGTTTGTTTGAGTTTGAGTTTCATACATCATTATCATGATCATCACTGATTTCTTCAACAATAAAACAAAAGTAAATTTACTAATGATGAGGCGGGTTACTGTATGACCTTAGCTAGTTCCGAAAAGAACAATTAAAAAATCTAAATAAATAATGTCACTTGTGTCACTCTTGTGTGTTTGTTAAAAGAGTTTTGTTTTGTTCAAATTACTTTAAATTGGTACTTTTCCTAATAAAACTTAATTTATCTAATTAATAAAATGACCGGCCACGTTTCGATAAGACTTGCATCAGAAAGAGTTAATCATTGTGTATCTTCTACTAGTGAATTGCCTCGCTTTTATACGCCTGGAGAGGTTATTTCGGGCATGCAAGATTTTATGCGGTAATTTAACTTATCGTAATCAAGAAAGCTATTAAATTTGCTTACAGTTTATTAACGGATCTTTGCCTTTTCTGCTTTAGTGGCCATGGAACTTATGCAGAAGATGATTCCCTAAAAGCTTCTGTGGCAGGAGTAATGCAAAAAGTAAACAAACTAATTTGCATCAAGCCTTTAAAAAGTCGTTATGTAGGAGAGATTGGGGACGTGGTTGTAGGCAGGATTCTTGAAGTTCAACAAAAACGTTGGAAAGTCGAAACAAATTCAAGATTAGATTCTGTTTTACAACTGTCAGCTGTTAACTTGCCTGGTGGAGAACTGGTAAACATTTTAAACTGTTTTTAATATTGTGGGCTGAAATCTATTTCTCTATTGAATATTTATTTTCTGTATGTTATAGCGGCGCAGATCAGCTGAAGATGAACAAATGATGAGGAAACTGTTGGAAGAGGGTGACCTAATCAGTGCAGAAGTTCAAAGTGTTTTTTCAGATGGATCACTCTCATTACATACTAGAAGTTTAAAATATGGCAAGGTAAACCTCAATCAAAGATGTGAAATTCCTGTCACTTAACATCACTGTCACCAGTTTCAACTAAAACTACTAAAGTCCAAAAAATTAAAAATATAGTAGATAAAATAAAAACTATATCTGAACTTCATCTGGGATCAATGATGTACTAGAGACAGCTGTAGTCGCTTGCTAATATGAGTGGGTGTTATATAGCATCAATGATTACACAATGTTGTTGATGAATGACAACGCAAACATTATGGATGACTTTTACAAGAATCTATTTGTCAAATCCATCTATTGCTCAAGATTGTCTCTCCCATTTCAGTAGATGCTGTTGTGATACTTCTTTGTTATCATTGCAATGGTGGACATAAGTGACGAAGAGAGAACATAACAAATGAAATACAATTATTATTCCATATGTTATGTATGTTGTAAGTCAGCCAAATTATGTTTTTAAATGTAAATAGAGAATTTCAAATACTCAAACCAAATTTTGTAATCATGTAAATATCTAATTAAATATGTATGTGAAATGAACTTTTAAGTGACTGCATAAAATAAAAAAGCACTTATTTATTACTTAACAATTTAGTTTTATAGTGTTAATTATTATACAGCCAGTCCTTAAACATGCAGCCTGGGTAAAAGTTCACTTTATGGTGAAATTAGATGCAAATTTTCAAACATTACTGAGTATATATTGAAAATTACTTAGGAAATAAATGATAATTGTTATAACTTCAAATCAAATTAACTTAGAGTGGTTGCTGCCAATGGGATGTTTTGGAAATAGGCCGTTATAAATTAAACGTTTGGGAGTGTGAGAATGACGGTAACATTTCATACTGTTGTAAGTAATGTTACCGTCATTCTCAATGTATTCTTCATCAAGTAACAACACATTTCTACTTGGGTTGAGTAGATACTAACTTATAAAAAAAATTGTTTTAGCTATCACAAGGCACATTGATAAAAGTATTTCCATCATTGGTGAAAAGGAGAAAAAATCATTTTCATAATCTACCTTGTGGAGTTTCAATTATTATTGGCAACAATGGTTTTATTTGGCTTAGTCCCATGAAACAGGATGTCTTAGAAGAGGAAACTAGAGATGAAGATGAAACCTATGATTTGCAGGTTCTTTTTTTTGTTATTGTTGAAAAGTTTGACAATATTTTGAATGTAACATTTGGATATCATCATCAGCCTATACCAACCCACTGCTGAGCACAGGCCTTCGTGCGCAGCATTGCTATGGGGATATTCATTTACTTACTAACTCCATGTAATTATTTGTCAGGACACTTTTTATATATATATATATATATGTACGTTATCCGACGCTCTTACGGTGAAGGAAAGCATCGTGAGGAAACCTGCGTACGCCTGCGAAGATTCAAAGGTTGTGCATGAAGTCATCCAACCCGCACAGGGCCCGCATGGACGACTAAGGCCTAATTACCCTATATGGGTAGGCTTGTGCCCCTCGGTGGGGACGTTTAATGAGCTGATGATGATAATGGCAGTTGTAACTGTCCGTGGTCTGAGCCACAAGTTAAGTCTGCTGCTTAATTTAGGGTTTGTAGGGTCCCACTATCTCCTGGTTTAGTGATGACATTAGATTACCCGATTGCCTGAAAAGGAGGATTTTGCTGTGCTTCATTAATCTGTCGATCGAAGTTATTATTTATAAAACATGCCAGTGGCAATGAAATCATTAACATCAGTTTTCTATCAATAAGAATGATATTAGTTTGTTATATCTTTAAAACAAAGTACAATAGAAGTTAATGTTTATATTTGGAATGCCAGAGGGTGAGTGTGGCAGACAAATATAAAATTTTATGATATGAAAGGATAAAAACTAAATTTTATTTTATTTTCAGCCAGTGAATCACTCAGACAGAGAAACAATGGCAAGAGTAAAGAATTGCATAGCAGCACTTGTGGCATCAAAAATGATGCTTGATGACACAAGCATTATGTTTGCCTATGAAGAAAGCCTCAAGTATGATTCTGTGAAAGATCTTTTAGACCCGGAAGCCATGCTGGATGTCGCCTTTTTAACACAGCACAGAATAAATAATGCTATGGAAGAATAAGACCTTAGTAGTTTCCTTTTGTTACCAAATTTTATTTTTAAAAGTAACAAAATTATTTTACTTTTAAGATTGTTCATCCGGCTGCTCCGCTGGCTCATGACAGCGTCGCTGACTCATGACGGCGCCGGTGGCTCATTAGTGTGGACGTGGGTGTGTTGCCTTCCGATCTGGAGAGCGCAGGTTCTAATCCCGCCACATACCAATGTATTATCAGCCAATCCGCACTGGGCTCGCGTGTACGACTAAGGCCTGATGATTGTGTACCAATCGTAACTGTTAAGAGTTAAATGAATTCTCAACAGGTGGGTCTTTATCCCTGTTGTACCTATAAGTTGGGAATTCTGTTCTCGAAGTTTTAGATGAATATGTGTACTTGGGACAAGTAGAACAACTGGTAGATTCAACATCGTAAAGGAAGTTTCTTGTCCAATCCATTTAGTTTGGGCAGCATTCTGAAGGTTAAGGGAGATCTCTTCTTCCAAAATATCTCAGTGTCTCAAATGTCTTTGACCAGTGCGAGTTGCCACTTATGAAATATGGAAACGAAACATGGTCGCTCAGTAAAGGCTTCTTAAATAGGATCAAGGTTATGCAAGATGTTTTCCTACGCGATATAATCTGGAACGAGGATATACGTAGAAGAACTGCCGCGCCTCCATTTAGTACCTACTCAAATTCAATAATGTTTAAAAGCTGCTACTAAAATAAATACTTCATATATCTATCACGAAATAAAGAGTATCTCAAGGGTCAGGAAATAATTGCCACTAAAAATGTCCGGACACATAATATAATGCACATTGAACAGTGTTTTAAGAAATACATATACTGCCCTGCATCCTTTAAGGCACCTGCCCACACACAACAAAAAATATCAAGCTGATATTCTACAACTAAAAAAACCGAGGTCAAGCTTGAAAGATATCAATTTAATTTTAATTTACAAATAATTCACCACCCAAAAATCAGGGATCGCAGGACCTAAGACCTAAGACCTGCCATTAAATATTTAGGTTAAAGTAAGGTAGAAAAGTAATAAAGCAACCTTTATAATCAATATTATAATTAACAAAAATAGATTTTTATGACATGATGATTAATTTCTTATAAAAAGTACAATCAATAGGTTCAGTACAAGATCGTACCAGATTAATATAAACAAATATAATTATTATAAATCACAAAAAATCATCTCTCCACATATATATTTTATTTTTTCCGAACCTATTATAAAAATCTAACTTATTATAACATATGATTTCTGTATATCCATCTAAAAGTACAATAGATTAAAAGTAAGTATTTATAAATACTAAAAACAATAAACATCCTAACCTCGTATAGCTATTGCTTCATTACAAAAATGAACACAGGTTTTATTTTCAGACCATTATCGTGGTCGAACATTGCAGCTATTACGTATACGGTTTTAAATGCGGTGATTGCATTAGAATTTTCAATACATCACCAGAATTAACTCCACCTAATATTATGTTAAACATCTATGATTTAATTTCTAAAAAAATATTTACATAATTTATATTGGGTTTCTATTTATTATTGTATTGCATCTGAGACATTTGAGTTTTTTTCATTTGACACATTTTTTGGCACTCAAGTTTATTCTACTTTGTTCCTTTTACCAAGTATTCTCATCAAGTTTTTGGACATGAAATAAGGCTTCTCTGGTGATCCATCATTTCTCTCGCAGTCTTCCACTGTAAAATGAAAATTAATGTCAGTTATTCCAATTTCACGTCGGGGTGTCATTGGTGTGGCTTTCCGATCTGGAGGGCGCAGGTTCAAATCATGCCACATACCACGCACACACACATCCAACGCTTGACGCTATTACGGTGAAGGATAATATATCTTGAGGAAATATGCGCACGCCTGTGAAGAAATTAAAAAGGTCATGCGTGCAGTCGGCCAATCCGCATGGGCCCGCATGGACGACTACGGCTTAATACACTCTTACGGGTATGCTCGTGCTCTTCTTTAGGGACGTTTAATGAGTAGATGATGATGATTGCTATTTCAGAAGAATCAATATTTCTTAATATAAGATACTTTACATAATTGATTAGTTAAAATACTTACGGAAACATAGGAACAGTGTATCCACTGCCATGGAATAAACATTAAAGAAAATGGTACTGATGAGGTAAGTGGCAATGGCTAGTATGATAGCGGGGATGTAGCTGTAGTGCAAGGGTTCGCCCTGCGTCACTTGGTACACGACGTTCCACTGCAGCAGATAATACACGGCGAAGCCCACGCCGATTGAGATCACAAGTTTGGACAGGAAAAACACGAAGTCAGTCACCTAAAATCAATAAGAAATAAATATCCACTGACATTCACACGGCGCCATCTAGTCCCAATCTAAGCAATTAGCCTGTGTGTAAATGGGTACTAACCAACGGATAAACATAATAAATTTATAGAAAACACCCAGTCCAATACAAACAAACACGTTCATGCACACAAATGTTTGTACTGCCCGGGAATCGAAACCGGAACCCTTGGTGTAAGAGCCAACACCTCAACCAAGATTCTTAAATTATGTTAATATGGTTAGTTATTCGCTAGTATGACGGCGAACATAGAGGTAAGACGTGGCGAACCCGCTATTTCCGTCTACTGAATCGGCCGGCCCGCCTCCAATAGGTTATTGGAGGCCCTGCGCTTAGGAATACTGGGGCCTGTTTGACTAACAGGGGAAGGGGGACTCGAGAAATTTATTACGTATACTTACGTACAGGGTCAAAAATTACTATAATTGTTTTTCCGTAATTAATAAATGGTCCCTTGTATTTTAACAATAGGGGCCCTATTGGTTGCGGGGCCCTGGGAAGGTACTTTCCCAAAGTGCCCAATGGGAAAGAGGGGCTTGAACAGTGGGGTGTTGGAGGAATCTTCAGTAGATACTGCTGATATCGGTCTACGGGTAAACCACCACGCTTTGCGATCTTGCGATGACGTTACAAAAATGACGAATGAGATTTCGAATATTAAATCAATATCTTCGTTTTGGCATTATGTGTATAACAATATCCTGTGAGAATTGAGCTGATTTTATTTCCTAAACAAGTGGTACCTAATATATAGACTTACCTTGTCTAATACGACAACTCTAACGATATTTCTCATGAGCAATGAGAATGCATCTCTGGCACTTTTGCAGAAGTTCCTTCCGTGTACCGCGCACATAATGTAGGCGTTTTTATTGATGAACTTAAGGAAGCTCTCCAGACACCAGAAGAAACATTTACAGCAACACATGCATCGAGTTAACGGGTTGTCAAATTTCTTTAACTTGTGGTCTATGTACTCGAGTATTACTCGAATCACCCGAACTATGGCGATGATTAACGCACCGAAAGCAACAGTGCCCAAATGGTAACTGTAAAGAAAACAATTGATTAGACACAGTAAATGATAGACGAAGTTGATGTAGCTCGGTTGTGGATGGCAGGCATATAGGTTACAGAACTGATAGGTATCACTGAAATTCCTGAATTGCACTCCCCATCTCTTATGAAAACGTCGGATAAAGGTAATAGAAGTCAGAAATATGGGAAAGGCACACTTTGGCACGAATGGGCTAGCTCGACTGGAGATCTTGTTAACCACGGCTATACAGAAAACCGGTGTGAGATAACGCTTTGCGTAGCATTTCGCCGAGTAAGTGAGGTTATCGGAGGTTTAGACCTCCGGTAACCAACACTCTGTCTTCTTTTCCTTGTTTTTACCTTTTTGACAGACTCCATCCATGGATGGTGGATATCACTTACCATCAGGTATACCCTCTTCTCGTTTTCCTATCTACTTATGAAATCCAGAAAATGGAGAAGACCGGACTTTCAATCAGGTGAAAGCTAAGCGACAACGATATTATTATGATATAGGGTGGCCACTAAAACTCCTACTATCACATAAGGACCAAGCCTTAGGTAGGTATAGGTATTATGTTAATGAACATTATAAATATATAGATATAAACCTTACCGCAATGTCCTATAAATTCCGGCTGTGAGTGTGAAGAAAGGCACATCTCTCTTGTGGAAAGTCCAGTACCAAGTTGAGAAAGTGCTAGCAAGCATCATGTCCGCAACGCCGCTGATGAAGAACATCGTCCAGAAGCAGCCCAGCAAGTTGGCCACTGCGTAAATAATCATTTTAATATGATTTGATTGCATAATGTAACAAGTTAACTAATGTACCTACAGACCACCCTCATGAGAGAGTACCTAGCTACTTTTACCTACTTAGGAACCTAGTAGGTACACATACCTACAAAGCGGAATTATATTTTAAGTTAGATTACGTCAATGTACTTTAACTGTGTTCTTTCAGCCTATTACCTGCATCAATTATCGATACAACATACATACCTACCTTATAATTTTAGTAAAGTAGGTACGATACCTTCCCACATAGACGATCCCGTTCGTTTCTTACCTACCAGGTTGAATTAAATTAATTCCAACAGGTAGATACTTACGATGCAAGTATACCGAGCTGGTGGGGCTGTCGAGGCCTGTGAAGTGGCATGACGCGTAGCTGCATGGTTGCCGCGCATCGTTCACAGTGTGGCAGTTCATCGTAAATGTTAGTGGACTACAGCTCACGTAGTCCTGTAATTTAAAAAGCGAGGTATGAGAACTTATTTAACACCTCAAAAATCAAGAACACATCGAATCATGAAGATATCTCAAGGGAGAATGTAAGGCTGATATTAGTCAGCCTACAGTGTGTTTGCCATCTATGAGCGTGTAAAATATTACAAAAATGATGAAATTCGACTTGTTTAATTAGGTGTGTTGCCAAAAGTGCATGAGATAAGAAGAAGAGATAGTTTTTCCGGACACAAAGACTATATGAAAGAACCAGCATGGCTAACTATGAAATAACAAAAAGGCAAGAGTGAATAGACTGTTTTTAGACTTCAAACAAAATTTGAACAAAACATTTTTTTTAATGATTTTTGATAATTTATTTTATTTGAAATATGACAATATTGAGTAGGCATCAAGGTAAAATATACGAGTAAACACTACGGCATACGTACTTCAGTGTAGACTCCGTTGCAAGTGCAAGCCGTATCGTTCTTGAGGTTGACGACGCGGAATGCTGGATCCCCGATGGACATGATGTAGAGCAGCACAAGCACGCCATAAGCGAGCGCGCAACACTGCAGCACGCACGGCACGATCGGGAAGAACACCGTCGTCTTCACTGACGTTATGGCCCTATAACATAAACTCGCCTTGAGAACGGAATTGGACCCCCCTAATTCGTTGGAAAAGTATGTGATACCAGCGACACTGCCTGACACCTTTAAGCGTCCGTAGCTGAATGGTGTAGACTTTTTTGCATATCGATCGGTACAGGTTCGAATCCCGCTATGTATCAATGTATTTTCGAATTTTAAAATGATATGTAGGTAGGTACCTACTTGTACGTTTGGAAATCTGTGCACGCCTACGACGAGATTCAAAGGTATCTTTTCGAAATGACTACTGCTGTTAATCGCAAATGGTCTTCACCACACAAGTAGCGAGCGCGGAATCCTCTCGGCCTTAATATTCAAAGATAGTGCGTGAAGTCAGCCAATCCTCACTATGCCAGCGAATGGACGGACTTATTTGAGCTGATGATGAGTGTCCCAACAGACTCCCTCTCATACTAGTATTCGCAATAAATGCACTTGCTACGGGACCCTCTTCCCGAAAAACGGAAGTCACGTGAGTGCATAACACTGCTTTTTGACAGGACTCAGTATAGTAAGCATTCTTCGTCGCGATTCAAACACGAAGCCAGTGGCCAAAACTTTGATGTAGCTAAAGTAAATATACATGAAATCACTATATATTTATAAAAAAGAACAAAGTAAGTAAAATAAGGAACGTAATTTTAATAGAGCAAGCAATTTTAAACTATCTTTACCTATAGGTAATTTTGAAATAGACATGTACCTATCTCAATTATCTATCATTGAAAGTACCCCAATTGGCATTCATATTTAATAAAAGTATAGATGAAGGCATATTTCCAAATTTAATGAAGTTTAGTAAATTAATTCCATTATATAAATCTGGGGCCAAAAGTGATCCATCCAATTATAGACCAATTTCCATTCTACCGTCGCTCAGTAAAATTTTTGAAAAAATAATATTTAATCAATTATTAAATTATCTTAATACAAATGAAATATTGCATAAAAAACAGTTCGGTTTTACCAAAAATAGAAATACTACGGATGCAGGAATTGCCCTCATTAAGCACGTATATGACGCCTGGGAGAGTAAGCAAGATGCGATTGGGATTTTTTGTGATCTGTCAAAAGCATTTGACTGCGTCGATCATGAGACCTTACTTATCAAGTTAAGACATTACGGTGTATCAGATTGTTCAGTAAAATACTTAAGATCTTATTTGACGGGCAGAACTCAAAAGGTTGTTGTAAACGGTTCTAGCTCTTCTGGTGGCCCACTACGCATGGGCGTGCCTCAGGGTTCTATATTGGGTCCTTTACTGTTTCTTTTATACATAAATGACCTTCCTTACCATTGTCATAAACTTTCTGACATAGTACTATTTGCAGATGATACATCATTGCTTTTTAACGTTAATAGAAAAAAAGAAACATTTGACGATGTAAATGGTGCTATCTCACAAGTAATGCATTGGTTTACAGTTAATAATTTATTGCTTAACACTAAAAAACTAATTGTATAAAATTCTCATTACCTAATGTGAGGCAGGTCATCACCAGTATTAATTTGAATGACGAATGCTTAAAAATTGTTAATAGTACAGTATTTCTAGGAATTACTATAGATTCAAAACTCCAGTGGGGACCTCATATTGAAGCTTTGGCAGGTAGACTTAGCTCAGCAGCGTATGCAGTTAGGAAAATAAGGCTCTTAACCGATATTGATACAGCAAGATTGGTTTATTTTAGTTATTTTCATGTATATAATGTCATATGGTCTTCTGTTGATATTAACACTATATTTGTACTTCAAAAAAGAGCCATCCGAGCCATTTATAACCTTAGACCACGTGATTCACTTCGGGAAGTATTTAAAAAAATCGATATTTTAACAGTAGCGTCCAATACATTTACCATAATCTAGTTTATGTCCACAAAAATCTTCATTTGTTTGAAAAAAAATGTGACGTACATAACTTTAATACTAGGAGTAAAAACAAACTTGCTGTCCCAAATCTTAGACTAAGTAAAGTAGGAAAATCATTTGTTGGAAGAGGCATAACATTCTTTAATAAAATACCACAAAATCTTGCCGAATTGCCTTTTCACCAGTTTAAATTAAAGATTTAAAAAGCCCTCATGAAAAGAGGTTACTATACAATAGAAGAATATTTATCGGATAAAGATGTGTGGTCTTGCACTTAGTGTTCCAGTTACAAAATCTTTGTAATAAATTATTGTAAAGCTATTTGTAGGTAAATGACAAAACTGTAACCACTGATATAAAAAGATTAAAAGAGTAACTCGAGTTTCTTGCCGGCTCTTCTCGAAGATCCTACTTATTCCGAACCGGTGGTAGAGTCACAAAAAATATGATAATAATAACAATTGACGATTCAAAAGTATCTGTAACAGATTTATTTGAATAAAGATTTTTTTTCTTTCTTTCTTTCAAAAAAAAATCTTAATTTATACCTATAGGTATAAGTTTTAAAAAATATATATGTGGTGTTGACACTATAACCGGTTTAATCAAATGTATAAGTAGACAATCAATATCGGAACGATGCGTTGAGTTTTACGATAACAATGAGCTGTCAACGATAACAAAAAGTGCTTTGTTTGGGCGTTAAATTGAATAATTATTTCAATAGTTTCGATACTCACTTGCTTCCTTCCCGTATAAGCGCTATGGCTATCGTGATTCTCTTCCTTAAAAAAATGACTATGAGCAGCAGAATGAGAAGCACGACGGCTATCAGAATAAGAAGCGCCAGCCAAGTTTCCTTTTTACTAAATATGGACTCGGCGTAACCCTTCAGGTTGGTTGTTTGGTGCATGGAGACTGGATTGGCGCGGAAGTACACGTAGTTCTTGTAGCATAGGTATAACGCTGCAGAAATAACATATTATTGTTAAATATCGTGCAACTAAACATGTTTCTTATAACAGGCTAATTTGTTTAGTATAGATAGCTATCAAAGTATCAAATCATAAATATAGCTGTTTTTATGAAAACTGTCTTCCGCAACAATCGTTATAGAATAATAGCACCTACGAGTAATTAGTTTCTAGGTACGTCAATGATGTAAAAAGGTATGGATTCGTGATATGCTCAAAAAATAATTGAAAAAAGTGTTCCGAATGCAGTGACAGCACTCATACACATATTTCGAATTTCGAACACATTTACCTAAACAAAAGAGTACAAACTGTACTCTCTTCGGCGGTTCGTTTTTGAGGCACGAATGGCGTATCTACCTTTATATATAGAGAATATCATTGACCTACATGTTTTTCTTCCATTTTAAAAATACTGAAAACATTGTAATAAATAAGAGCTGATCGTTATTACCTAATGACAAAAATATGTAACCATGGTTGATGATGTTATATAATGATGTTTACATATTTTTGTAAAACTATTTAGTTTCGGAAAGTTCAGTGTATAGCGAATAAAATTCGACGTCTGAAAGAGTATTGCAGATTGTTGGTACTACTACACGAGCAAACCTGTGTTTCAGAAATAAAAAAGGACTAACAAAAGGCGAGGGCGGCGAGCAGGCCTGCGATGGAGGCCCACACTACGGGCGACACCACCCACCGCAGCAGAAGAATGTACACGAAACACAGCGCCACCACGGCCAGCAGAGCGCCTGCCATGTACCACCGCGACTGCACCAGATCCTGGACTATTTGCGATGACAGCTGCGAACACACACAACCATATACATGAAAGCAACGTTAATATAGTTCGCTACGCCATTTCGTCTAAAATTAAAAATTGCATAACTTATTAGTACCTATGCAGCAAACAAATATTTAAAACTGGAGTAAACAGGCTACCAAAAGGGTACCCTGATTTTTCGAAAACGAGGAACGGCAAACAAAATAGTAGAAACTTAAATACTTTGTGAAGCAATAATAATTTATCTACCCATAAAATAAAATTGTTTTATTGGACAAAGTGTGTTTGGGTACCTATATTAGTTACAATTTATTTATTAGTCTTGTAGTTATTGCTTTACGCGTTAAGAACTTAAAGTTTGCGATTTAGACAAGATTCTATGGTCCTCAAATTAAATGAACAACCTTAATTAATAATAGCTTGATGGACGGTTTGCATGACTATGAAACAAATTAGGTACAAATGAAAACAAATGACTTAGATAGCGTAACGTGAAGGTTAAAATAGGACATTATTGTCTGAGTCGTATGTATGCTTATCGATGCGTTTATTATTTGAAAATGACCGTGCATGTTAGACAAAATAGCGTGCAATAGCATTTATGTAAATAAGTTAGCAATAGTTTGGTATACCCTTATGTCTATAATGTAAAATGTAATATAATCTAACTAAACTAATATTACGTCAAAAATAAACAAAACTTCAGTTCAAATAATAGCAATGTCTACGTGTTACTAATGGAAAAAGTATTTATCTACTAACACTCAATTATTTGTTTCATTAGTAGCTACCCTTTACATACTTAATAACGTACTCTACCTCATCAAAATTTACTAGCGTGCTGATCTGATTGGCCACCTCTTGCGTGGTGAGTCCAAGGGCCTCTGTCTCGTTCCGAAGCCTGTCCACCGCGGCGAGGGCTTGGACGACATTCATAATGCACCTCCCCACGACTGCTCCATGCACCGAACATACATTTCCAAAGCAGCATTAGTACAGAGTTCACTTTACAATGCAACATCGTTAACAACTTCATGTGGTGGGGATTTTAAATGTAAGACATCACCATCTACATTGTGCATTCCCTGACTAGCATACCGATGCCGGTGTGTATTACTTCAGTTAATAGTGCGACTCATTTATAGAGTTCATGCGAATTGGTTAATAAGCTTCTAGATACAGTAAGCGGTTACGCGTGCGTTAGATGTTTCATGCACCACGTACAATGTGAGTGTCACGTTCGTTGTTGGTGAAGAAGGTCACCCAGCTTGCAGCGATCCAGCCCACGTAAGAATCGAGGGCGGTCGCGCTGTTAAGCAGTGACTTCTGTGCCGCTTTAGGGTTTCTCACGCATGTGCCGCTGCTCGCTTCGCCTTGAGCGACGGAGGCGGGCGTCGTCGAGGGTCGCGCGCCCTGGCACGGCGGCAAGGCCGATAAGTCGCCGATGCAACGGTTCAACACTGCGATTTATCACTTCAATCTAAGAGATCAAGCATCACACTACCACATCTGATTACATGCCACACGCAAAGACCCCAATGGATTTCACATATTACAGCGTCGCAATGATTAGTGGCGTCAATCGGATGTAACAAAACAATATTTAACAATCATAATAATAATATCCGGAAACCTCACCTGGCTGGCTTTTTAAAACAAAACTAGCGCATTTTTCTTGTCGCATGTATTCGCGAGCCTGACTGTAGGTCAGAGTGCTCATGTCGACGTCGTCAGTGCACACCATGTGGTGCTTGAGTTCATCAAAATTATTTGGCGCTAATTCTGTTTCGAAAATTATTGTTTGACTCGGGCACTCTTTTACACACACCTGTAAAAGCAGACATTACATACATTATAGTATTATTTTGTCACAATGTTTAAACCGAAGACTACATATTTTTTGTACCTAGAATTTCTCGCGCTAATTCGTTGCTTTTAAACTTATTGCCAATTCTATTCTTGCTTGTAAGGGAATTGTCAAATCTTAATTGCACATATTATTATTACCTGAGCTATCTAAACTGTATTTTTACTCCAATAAGATCATAATATATGTAGGTATCGTAAATAAAGCCACGGTTCAATTCTATATCTATATCAACCTAACTTACTTTGTAATGGTGATCTATCTACAAAAAAAAATACATTGGTACACGTTATTTAGTAAAACTACAAGCTCCAGTCTTAAATTAGGTCTAAGGTCCTGAGTGTGAATATCACTGGATATTAAGTTATAATTGTTGCAGATACAGCAAAATCAAAGTTTAAAATTATACTTTGATCTGAACTGATGCATGATAAAATGTTATAATGAATTCATATAAACCTGTGGTGTTGGACATCCTGTGATAGGTGTTCCTGGCTGAAGACAACGGGCAATGTTAAAGAATACCAAATATTTTTTATCAGTCAGGCCCGAGTTTAAACCACATCTCCGACCTTTGGAATCAATTGGCGCCAGCAGTTTATGGACATCTCCATTTTTCATACCTTTAAATATATAAACGTTTCCCTTGTATTCATCTTTTATAATAATATTGGTTATAGAAGAAATAATTAATTCCATTCCATTCACATTTATGTTTTAAAGTAATAATTCCAATTTTATTTTTAATAACTTCGTATGTTCATAAAAAATACGTATAAACATTATGATACTTACTGTAATAACCTACAAAGCCCCATACTCCGAGAAAGAGAATAAACAATATCAGCCAGAATACGTCCGTGCATGATCGATTATGGATAGGCCCCTTGAAGTCAGGGTCGAACTTGATGGGGTCCCCTGTAAATAATTTACAAAATCTTGATAAACAACATGCTTCATTTTCAACTAATTTATTACTAATTAAATAGAGCGTGACTCATTGGTGTGGACTGTTGCCGATTGGTGTGGACCGATCTGAAGGGACCAGTTTCAAATCCCGTTACAAACTAATGTATTTTCGAAATAATGTGTAGGTACTTTTATCCCACGCTCTTACGTTTTAGGAAAACATCTTGAGGAAACCTGCGCATGCCTACGAAGAGATTCATAGGTTGTGCGTGAAGTCGGCCAAGCCGCACTGGGTCCGCGTGGACGACTAAATCCTACACACCCTATTTGGTTAGGCTCGTGCCTTCCTGTTGGGGACGTATAATGAGCTTATGATATATCTAAATACGAGTACATAAGGACGGTTTCATATCAGCTGTACGCTCCATAGCTGGACTGGGCCTTCCTCAACGGCAGGAATTTAACACATGCGTGTAAGCAGATCGCTAGATATTGTTTTGTTGCCTGGTTTGTTGACCAATGATGACTTTGATTAGATGAAATCTGAAACTCTAAAACCGTCAGCTAAGGTGTTTTTTTATGTTAGGTACCAAATGAATAGGACGGTCAGGACGCTCAAGTGATGGTAAGTGATACGCCTCACCATGCTGCGGCAGCGGCATTAATTGAAGAAAAACAAGAAAAGAAATAATCTATTTATTAAAACGGACTTAAAATTAAGCAATAAGCTTACCTACAAGTGTAAAAATTATCAAAATCACGTTATTTCAGGGGGTTCCCAAACTAAGCAAAGCATGTACCTTGGGAAACCAATTTCCAATAGATACAGAGTTTTTTGAATAAATAACGTAAATTGATCATAATACTAATGATTACATAAATAATAATAATTATTATTATTAATAATTTATTATTATTTGAAGTGATGCTTTGCTACTGTTTTTTATTGCCTGATTATGATTACAGATGCTAATTTGAGCTAGACAACAAATGGTCAATGGCGTTACATACAACTGATAAGACATAATTAACGTTATTAGATGTACCTACTTAAACAGCAATTGAGAACCTGCAACGCGCTAACAAAGATTTAGCACATGTTTGCATGACTGCAAAAGGCAAACATTAAAAATATCAATATGTGTATTATACATCTATGTGTGTAATACTTCATTATAAACACTTCTTCTTTTCTGACACAATATGTCAAAAAAAATATTTTTACGTGCATATTGTTTACTTTACGTAACAGGTACTTAGTTTATGAATCTACCATCAGTTAGGAAAAAGTAGGATCTTTGAAAACTGTGAAGAACCGGTAATTAACAACGCTGGAAAGAGTAACTAACAAGTTTCAATTCGTTATTTACTCTTTTCAACATTGTTAAAAAAATATATACTGAGTTTTGTAATTGACCTTTAGGTACCAAAGTTATGTAAGTTAAAGTAATAAATTGTTTACTAAAATATTTTATAACTGACACTATTTACCGAGCAAGACCACACATCAATATGCGACGCGGAGTAAGTTTGATTCCTCCGATATATCCGAATAATATTCGTCTATTGTTTACACACCCTTTCTCATTAGAGCTTTAAATTAATATAATGAGGGGCAGGCAAACTCAAAGTTTATGCTATAATTATTATTATTTACTTAATAAGTATCTGGCGCAGAATGGGTAAGACCTATGCCCAGCAGTGGACTGCGATAGGTTGAGGAGAAGTATCCAGTGTTATTATATTACTAGGTGGTAGACTCGATACTGAGTCGTCTAGGTAGGTATCAACGCAGTGCCAGATATCATCCCGTGAAACAGCAGTGTTATGCACTTTTGTGTTTCGAGATGAGAGCACTGTAGCTAGTGAAATTACCGGGTATAAGAGACCTAACATCTGTTGTCTCGGGTGAAGGGCGCAATGCGGCGTTGATGGAGGATAATGACTGTCTATCAGTTGTTTGTCTCCTTTAATGCCGCTCTGTCATGGTCTGGCGTATCACTTACCATCAGGTGAGCGTCCAGACCGTCCTGTACAATTATAACATAAAAAAAATTGCTGCTTGCTTTTTCAGTGCATAAACAAACAGTTTATTAGTACACTACCTAGGTCCAATAAATTAGATAAGGTCTACATTATAAAAGTTAAGAACCGTAGATTAAAAATTACAATAAGTCAAAGCAAATTCTACTATATTTTTGTGCATGATATTATTAGATCCGAGTATACAATCGTTTACTTTTAGCAATGTTATCTTTGTAAATTGTAAACATCGGCTTAATTGAAACCGTAAATGAAGACATAACCTATAAAATTAAAAACTCACTGGACTCTTTCGGCGGGATGCAGCAGTCATCGCAGATACCCATATTGTATTTCAGATGTAGGCCTGGGTTATGTGACCATCATAATTAAAAGCTCACTCACACCACTTATTTTCAAACGGTCAAAAATTATCGTAGAAATGTTAAATTAAAACTGCTTTTCGGGCAATCGTAGGTACTGAATCACATACAGTGTTATCGGTTTTACAGTAGATAACGCAGATAAAAAATACGGTACCTGTGTAACATAGTTCATGTATGTAAATAGCAATTGATTTCAATTATAAATAAAAATCATTGCCTACTAGATGGCTTGTAGATATTGCTATAATTGAAAATATTTATCACGAAACAGCGGAACTGTTATAATTGTAGTTGTTGCCACATTTGTACTACATATATATGACGTTGTACACCTACATGTATTTTTTGAGATAGACCTTTAAAGGTACGTATAAAAAGAGCGACTGTTAATTATTATTTTATTTTATACCAACCAACTTATAACAATACCAAGAGTTTAATCCATTAAAGGTTATACAGATTCATAAACAACTCTAAAGGTTTATAAATAAAACACTACTTACATTATTCAATGATTTTATGTTTAAAATAATAAGCTTACATATAAACATTTAATATTGAATATATTTACCAAAATCATTCAGAACTTATTCTGAACATAATTGATACGAAAATAGATTTTTTGTATTTAACTTATCAATTACGAAAAATCAATTTATTTATACTAATTCATAGGTACGTTGCTATTTTTATTAATGTTTAAGTACGAATACATTTTACAAGTAGCTTCTACAACCTACTCTACAAACATACTAGAAGATACTCTACATCACTAACAAGTATTTCTTAATCTACCTTTATTATATACCTATGTTTATGTCAATATGTAAACGTGATTCAGTAACATTTAACCTACTGCAGTTTATAAAACCTGTACCTAATGGCGAGTAGATAATAATTTGGAAAAACCAGCTATTGTATACCGTATCAAAAACTCGTAAACAATTACGGATCACCAGTCAATGCTTTAATATATATATGTTTTAATACGTATGATGCATTGGCGTGAACTGACATTATCTTTATAACGTTAGCTATTACTAGGGTGTTCAATAGATTTTTTTTTTTGGGAATACCCTTTAACGTAATTATGAAGGCGATAAAGCAAAAAAATATCGGCATATATAGCTTTATTATACATTACACTGCACCTCATTGTCATACATTATCTACGTGGGTGGACGCGATATGCGTACGAGGTTTTTGGTCTGTTAACATTAGAACAGTGTCATCATATAAGTTAAGCCTCGGCAAACGATGTTAACTATCTTACGAGTTTTCTTGTCGCTCTGACGTAATTTAACTACTTATTTTTGATATCATCTCTTACACACAGATAGCAAATGTTTAAATACAGTTTAAGATTGTTAAGTACCGTAGTACCCTATAGGATAGTATGTACCCTAAGTTTATTTTGACACAGCGCGAACACCATTATGCGGGTTAATTAACACACAGTAAATAACCATGGATGTACTGTCGCGGTCACGTCACCGGCAAAACTGCTTCCACATCTTGTGCCGCGCTTACATAAAGGTACCTACCGTCCATGCAACATAACACATAAGGTGTGATTCACATTTGTAGTTGCCACATAGATTGATAAAAAATGAATATCTACTTATTTTTTATTGATAATATAATTTGCACGTGCGTGAAAATATGAAATGCTGTCGGCGGTGTTCCCCAATAGGTACGGTATGCCCTAAAGTACGGACTTTCCTTTCGCTAGGCAGCATTATAGCTATGCCTTTGGCATTGCAGATTTCTATGAGCGTTGGTCACCATTTTCCTAAAGATGCATGCTCGCCTAACAGGAGGAGGTATAAAAACATATTTTCGTCTGTATATATAACTATATTCTTATGAGTGTGAATAATTATTATTTTTTACACTCTTAATATTATAGCTCATGAGTCATGATTGTAGATCAGGCAAATAACAACCAACTTGACGTTGAAATGATAGCGGGTTGTGAGGCGATCAAGAGCTATGTGTACTTGGGTTCCACTATCACCAACGATGGAGGCTGTGAGGACGAGATTCGGAGACCAGATCCTCAGTAGAAAAGCTCGTAAAGATATGGAAGGATCGCAGGATAACCAGGAGTCTGGTTTTTCTAATATTTCTATACGGGGCTGAGACTTGGACGCTGCGAATGAAAAATCGTCGTAAGATTGATGCTCTGGAGATGTGGTGTTGGAGGCGCCTACTAAGAATCCCATGGACTGCGCACCGAACCAATAGTTCGATCCTAAAAGAGCTCAACATAAAAGAGAGATTATCGTCGACTGTTCTAATACGAATCCTCAAGTTCTTCGGGCATATTAGTCGAGCCGAGGACTCAATCGAAGGATTGGTTGTTCAAGGCAAAGTTAAAAGCTCGTGGGGGCACTCCGACTAGATGGACGGATCTCATCAAGTCCAACACGGAAAAAAGTATTAACGAGTGCTCGCACTCCGCCAAGAATAGAGATGTATGGCGACACATCACGAGAGCGACCATAAGTACCACAAACACTGACCGACTCTTAACCACGACCACTCTGACAAGAGTGTACGGCTGAGAAGAGAGACACTCCTTAAAGCAGGGAAATTACCTAATTACTTAAGTGCATAGAAGCATCCAAAGTAATGACAAGCCTAAAAAAATTAAATCTGTAAAAATAGTTCCATCTGTTTTGATAAAAAGGATGCAAACAAGAGGTAGTGAAGCCCAATGTAAATTAAATTGCATGATAAAGCAACCTACGTACCCAATAATTCGAACGAATAAGTAAATATAAAAAATAAAATCACTGACATTTACACAGCGCCATCTAAACACAAGGTAAGCATAAGCCTGTAAGAAGGATACTAAACAACTGATAAACATATTAATATCCTTTTTTAAAAACGTACATAGTATACATATAAAACACCCAGACCAATTCGAACAGACATGTTCATGCACATATTAGTACTGCCTGGGGATCGAACCCAGAACCTTTGGTGTAATAGCCGACGTCTCAAAAATTACACCAGCTGGGTTGTCACCAAGTAAAGAGGTTTTTATTTTTCCTGACGCAATTCGCCTGTAAAGATTCACCAAAAGAATGGAAAGTGAAAAAAACATGTATTCATTTACAGTATGTGTGAGCCTTTATACGTGTAGGGTGCACTATGAATGGCGGTGACGTTAGTATTATTTACGGTTCCGCGGAGACGCGGCCGCCGCGCACCAACTGACCACGTAACTCGCAATATCACCTAAATAAACATTGATCATGGGGATCATGTTGATCATATTACTTCTTGCGTTCGACCCATTTTACTGCCCATAAACGATTTCATGGCCTTTCTACCTGGTGCCTGGATTGCGAGAAGTTGTTACGCTTTTTGTTCAAAATTATTTTGACGACCGAAACCGACCGAATAGCAAATGATTGATTGGATAAGCGAACCATATCAAATATAATAATCACAGTTAATGTAGTTTGTGTTAAAGTATGTACCTCATAAATATTCTCATTTAATAAAGCATGTCAGTATCAATCATCAGGTAATAATATGAAGAAATGGATAATGAAATCTTTGACTGAACTTACGAGACATCTGCGCTATCTCGCCATGTCCCCGCGGAAGCTGTTGTGAAGGTCGCCAGCAGCGACCGAGCAAACAGTTTAGCCAAAAAAAATAACCTCTTCACACATTGTAAATTATAATTGAGTACCACCATCATAATCATGCGGTCATTAAGATAGATTGGAGTAAGATTGAGTGAGAGGATTATGTGTGCTATTATTAGGGAAAAGTGTGGCCTGAAAGTAGATGTAGTATGAAAAGTAGAAAGAGGTATGCTAGGGTGGTATGGACACTTGGAGCGTCGGTGGCTCATTGGCGTGGACTGTGGCCTTCTGATCTGGAGGGCGCCGGTTCAAATCCTGCCACGTAACAAAGGCGGGTCACCACAGAGCGAGCAAGGCCTTCCGAAACACAGAATTATCTTTCTTATCGGACAATCCAGTGATTAAGCCTGTAATGTCCTTACCAAACTATTGCACGAAGTGATGTTACCCTGTGGGATTCGAATCCACAATCTCCGGGTCACGCAGCCGAACGTTGTGCCCATTAGACCTCGGAGTAAGTACCGCCACTTTAGTTTTTTGGAATAGGCAGTTAATTGGAATTGACAAGCGGAATTTCGCTTTAAAACCATGTATATTGTGTTGTGTATTTAGTAGGTAGTTTTAATATTATATAGACGTACGTCAAATGATGCTTGTATGCGCCAGTTGCGGAATAAATAGTCTACAAGAAACACCTCTTTTATTTATCAGTGGCGACGAGAATAACGGAAAAAAAATGTCTGTTGGAAAATTAGGCGAGTACAATGTGGACAGCGGGAATTGGCGTGCATATTGTGAAAGACTAGAAATGTACTTTGTAGTGAACAGTGTGGCGGCGGAATTACAATTACCGACGCTGATTTCGGTAGTCGGCGAGGCAGCATACGACTTGATGACACATTTATGCAGTCCTAGGAAGCCTAAAGACCTAACATACGCAGAGGTAGTGGGATTAATGCAAACATTTTTACAACCGATACCGTCAGTGCTCGCGGAAAGATTCAAATTCCGTCAAAACAGACAATGTAACGGCCAATCGATAGCACAGTTTGTAACAGAATTGAAGAGAATTTCACGGTTTTGTGACTTTGGTGCATCATTAGAGGAAAATTTAAGGGATCAGTTTGTGTGTGGACTATCTAGCGACGGAATACGGCAGAGGTTGTTTGCAGAAAGCAAGGTGACCTTCAGCAGTGCGGTAGCTTTAGCATTGTCGTTAGAAGCGGCCGAGAGGGACGCGTATGCAGTGGACGCGGGAGTGACGTCATTTATCCAGCCGACACGGGCCAATACGGGACGTGCGGTGCAAATAAACTATTTGAAAAGGAACGGCTGTTTGGCCTGTGGGGACGAGCGTCATGTGGTCAAGGATTGCAAGTTTCGAGATTATACATGCAGTCGGTGTAAGCGAGTGGGGCACTTACGCCGAGTGTGTACATTTGCGCCGGTGGACAGTAACAGGGATGTTGGTCACAAGTATGGGAGTCCATCTACCAACGCGAAGGGAGCAGCGGTTAATAGCGGGTTCCGCGGGAAATCGCGTGGTAACCCGCCACCACGCGTGGCGGTCGCAGGGTCGTACAAGGAGGTCAGAAGTCAAAGCGACGGGCGACGGGCGCACGCGCATTGGGTGGAGGAGCAGCAGGGCAAAGCGGACGACGACCATCAGCGGGCCAGTGGAGACGAAGAGGAGCCGATGTTCCAAATGTCATTAGGACGTTATAAGCCGGTGAGCGTACATATTTTAATTAACGGTCAGGTCATCCGAATGGAAATAGATACTGGATCAGCTTTGTCTTGTATAAGTAAAGCAGTTTATGAAAAATGTTTCTACAATGTACCTATTGAACAATGTCAGTTGGTTTTAAAATTTTATGACGGTAGTAAAATACGACCGTTAGGATTAATAAGGGTTAAAGTGAACTATAAGGGGCTAACTAAGATATTAGATTTATATATAATTAGTAAAGGCACAACCAATCTTTTGGGTCGACAATGGCTAGCCGAATTAGAAATAACAATTCCAAAAATTAGCGTAAATAGCATTGAAAATATTCAAATGTTGCAGGTAGACAGAAATGACTTGGTTAAAAATCTCAATTCCAGGTTTAAAGAAGTGTTTGAAGATGGCCTGGGGTGTTTCACGGGGGAGCGTGCACGCTTGCGTGTGCGGCCGGGAGCGGAACCGGTGTTCTGTCGCGCGCGGCCCCTGCCTTACGCACTGCGCTCACGGGTCGACGCCGAGCTCGACGCGATGTTGCGCGCAGGAATCATCGAGCCCGTCGAGCATTCTGACTGGGCGACGCCATTGGTAATTGTGCACAAGCCGAACGGTTCGTTACGATTGTGTGCCGATTATAAAACAACTTTAAATCGTGTATTGTTAGTTGATAAATATCCAGTACCAAAGATTGAGGATTTGTTCACTGAGTTAAACGGTAGTCAGTACTTTACAAAAATTGATCTATCTCAAGCCTATAATCAAATATTGTTATGTAACGATAGCGGGGACGATTCCACACGGCTAACGGTAGTGAATACGCATAGGGGACTATTCAAATATAAAAGATTAGTCTACGGTTTAGCCTCGAGTCCAGGAATATTTCAGCGAATTATGAGTAACCTTTTTAAAGATATATCGAGTGTAACAGTGTTTTTGGATGATATTTTAATCGCCACGAGGTCAAGGTCAGAGCATATACAAATAACGGAGAAAGTGTTAGGAATTTTAAGAGATCATGGTCTTAAAATTAAGAAAGAAAAGTGTGATTTCTTTTTGCCAGAGGTAAAGTACTTAGGATTTATTATTGGTAACAAAGGCGTTAGAGCGGACCCTGATAAACTGGCGCCAATTCTTAAAATGACGCCACCTAGAACGGTCTCAGAGCTTAGATCTTTCTTAGGCATGATAAATTTCTATGGGAAGTTTGTTAAAAATTTAAGTTGTCATGTGGGTCCATTGTATGATTTGTTAAAGAAAAATAACCGATGGCACTGGGGTACTCGACATAATTTGGCATTTGAGGAGGTAAAGCGGTTGCTAGGGAGCGCCGAGGTGTTGGCCCATTACGATGCGTCACTGACGGCGGTGGTGACGTGCGACGCGGGTCCGCGCGGGCTGGGCGCGGTGCTGGCGCAGCGCGACTCCGCGGGCCGCGAGCGCGTCGTGGCGTACGCCTCGCGCGCCCTCACTGCGCCGGAGAGGAACTATAGTCAGATACACAAAGAGGCCCTAGCGATTATTTTTGCGGTGAAAAAATTCCACCAATATGTTTATGGGAGGAAATTTATATTGCGCACGGACCATAAACCCCTAGTTAGTATTTTCGGGCCCAATTGCGGAGTACCAAACATGACGGCTAGCAGATTACAACGTTGGTCAATTATTTTATCAGCCTATGACTTTGGTATAGAATACGTGAGTTCAGATAACAATACAGCTGATGCTTTGTCGCGTCTTATTGCAACGCACAAAGAAGGGTTAAACGAAAAGCAAGAGGACAACTTAGAACAAACCTACTTGCATTTCGCTACTGACGCGCTTTTATTAGATAACGAAGTTGTAAGAAAAGAAACACAAAGGGATGTTTTGCTCAATAGAATTGTAAGTTATATTAAGGATGGGTGGCCTCAACAGGTAGATATTAAAGAATTAAAACCTTACTTTAATAGGAAAGCTGAATTATACCTAGAAATGGGATGTATAATGTGGGGTTATCGAATAGTGGTTCCGCGAGCATGTCAAGTGAAAGTACTTAAAGAACTGCATGATTCACACATGGGTATAGTGAAAACCAAAAGTTTGGCTCGTAGTTACGTTTGGTGGCCGGGGGTAGACGAGGCAATAGAAAAACTTTGTAAGGAATGCACAGTGTGCGCAGCGGTCAGCAACGCACCCCCGGGGCACACCCCTTGCCCCTGGCCCTGGCCAAACCGGCCCTGGTCGAGAATTCACATAGACTTTCTGGGACCAATAGCAGGTATGAAATTCTTAGTGTTAGTGGACGCTTGCTCAAAGTGGATTGAGATTTTCCAAATGGGCACAACGACAGCTAAATCAATGATTAATAAACTCAGGGAAGTTTTTGCTAGGTTTGGACTGCCAAAACAAATAGTTAGTGATAACGGCCCACCATTTTCTAGTTCAGAGTTCGAGAGCTTTTGCCAAAATAACGGCATTGAACATGTTTTTACGGCACCATACCACCCAGCCTCAAACGGCGCGGCTGAAAATTCAGTAAAAATATGTAAAAGAGTAATTAAAAAGGCAATTGTGGAACGGGTAGAGATAAATAGTGCGTTAAATCGTTTTTTATTAATGTATAGAAATACGGTACATAACACTACCGGAGACAGCCCAGCTCAGTTACTATTAGGGCGGTCTGTTCGCACGCGATTGGATTGTTTGAAACCGGATAGGGAATCCCGAGTAAAAAGATTACAAATTCAGCAAAAGGTTGGTGCTGGGGGAAGTGTGAGGAAGTTGAAAGTGGGCGAAACGGTTTGGTATAGGTCATATGGAGACCTGGTAAAATGGCGAGCAGGAAACATAATTGAAAAGCTAGGTGATACTGACTATCGGTTAACTGCAGAAGACAATACCGTCATACATCGTCATATAGATCAGTTAAAGAGCCGCGATCGGACAGAAAGTAGTTTATATGATTCCCAATTGAAAGAACATAGGACTAGTGGTAATCTATTATACCCAGGCTTGGGCACGGTACCAATGCCGTCTGACGAGGCGTCGGCGCCGCATGGGCAACCGGTTTCTATCCCGGATCGCGGTCCAATCATAGAGGAACGTAGGTATCCCTTAAGAAACCGGCAGCCACCTGTACGCTATGGGTTTGAAATTGACTAACGCTGAACGAGTTGGTCTAGTTCCTCTATGCTGTGGATTGCGCTCTCTGGGCCTTAAGTTTTTATGTACTATGTTTTATGTACCTACGGCTACTTATCATTATTATTATATTAAATGGATATGTTTTGTTATTTAAGAGGAAGTTCATTACTAGATAATAAAATGGTTATGTAACATTAGTATCATTATCTTGTGTTTAATACCTAATCTTATTCAAATAAGCATTGTATAGGTTGACGGATTATTACCTTACTTACCTTGATTAGTGTGTTTTAGAAATAAGGGTGGAGATGTTGTGTATTTAGTAGGTAGTTTTAATATTATATAGACGTACGTCAAATGATGCTTGTATGCGCCAGTTGCGGAATAAATAGTCTACAAGAAACACCTCTTTTATTTATCATATTGTAGTTCTCATATTGACTTTAATTAACAGTAAGTATAGGTACCATATTAGTAACATAGTTCTTTTTTATATTTTATTACTATTTGTATAAAGCGCAATGTTAAATGCTGCTGGACTATCAATAACCCACCATTCAAATGCCTTAGACCGTAACAGTTTTACGGTCTGGTTCAGTGCATTTTGATAGTTGTGCTTCGGTTTGGATCTACAGATGGTAGATGAAGTCTTACGCCTCTTAAAGTTTATTCTTGAACCCTTATATTCCCTCAACTGCAGGGCCGGATCAAGGGGGGGGGGGGGGACGTGCCTCGGGCGGCACGGTCAGAGGGCGGTAAACCAACTAATAAATCACTCTTTACCTGACTTACCCACGGAATAAATAATAGTACAATTGCAGATATTTCATGGCCATAGAAATTCGACCGATACTCCGAGCGCGGAGTAAGGCATGTTACTCAACCATTACATTTTTTTTTGCATATTTCTTAATAGGCACACGCAGGAATCCGCAGATCACGGTCAGCAGGCGCATGCAGCCGCGATCTGAGGAATGACGCTACATACAAAAACTCTCTCGTCGATATCTATCTAGGGCAGCAATGTATTATTTCAAAGTTACCTAGTTGTTTCTCTATGTTAATTGATGCCAACTTAGCTGCTTTTAACCTATATCATTTTTATGATGGACAGCTACAATTAAAAAAAATAAAGATAAACATTTCAGCTCCTTTTCATTGCATCAAGCGACCACGTTTTTAAAGAAAATATACTCAATCTGATTTACTTCATATAATTACTTTAATTATAAACATTATAATTCTATACAAAACGCATTTGTTAAAAAAAGTAAAATTACTGAGTTACTTGTTGGACTTCTCAGTAGATAACTACAGTCTTAACAAGTGGTAGCTTCATTTGATATTCATATGTGTTCTTTGTTGGCCTAAATTGAATAGACATTTTGATTTTTGCATTTATTTGTTGTAATACTTAAAACTAATAAAAAGGTCTATTTGGTAAATAGCCATTAAAGAAATCAATTCAATATACTAAATAAATTGGAAATAAAACGCCTTATTCATGCAGTGTGACATCGAAAATGCTGAGGCGAGCAGTCTTATTTCATTATAGAACTTAATTGATTAATATTGATTAAAATCAATACCAATAATTGATATATTGTAACTTTTTAATGACATTGCTTTTTTTGCCGAGATTAGGATGTCTCTGAAACAGCTTAAGTGTTATAAGACCCCCACGATGACGGATTTACCGCAGAGCTTTTGAAAGTAGGGGGCACGCCAGTACTTAAGACCCTTCAGAAGCTCTTTAATTCCGGAATCGGTGATGTGCGACGCCAAAGGTGAGGAGCAATAGCGTGGTTGTGCTCTTCTTCAATAAAGGTGATTAAACGTTTTCCCTCTCTATTTAACCTATCGCAGTCCACTGTTGGACATTGATCTCCCCCATTTTGCGCCTGATATTCCGGTCCTCCGTTTTTCTCATCCAGCCTCCACCGGCGACTTTTCGTAAGTCGTCGGTCCATCGGGCCAGAGGGCGTCCTACGCTACGCTTGCCAAGACGCGGTTTCCTCTCCAGAACTAGTCTGCTCCAACGGCCATCGGTTCTGCGATACACGTTACCCACTGCCAATTCAGTTTGCTAATCTGGCGATTTATGTCAGTAATTTAAGTTTTCTTGCGGATAACATCATCTTTGATTTTATCTATACTCGCGTGCAAGTAAATCGACTCAAGCCTCAAGTACGCATAACAAGTGATATAACTAAAAAATGCCTTATTATGCCTCTATATAATGTTTTACATAATTAAAGCCTAGTAATTGAGCTTTAAAATGGTGTAAGTTGCATGAAAATCGATTCAGTAGTTTAGTAAAAAAGGTTAATGCTAATGATAATGTAAAAAATGTTGAAAATTCATACAATTTCACAGTATGGGGTTATTGTGTTTAAATGAAACAAAATGTGCGTAAGATAAAAAAAATATTCGTGTCAATATTTGGTATTCCCTCCTCTAGCTCTGATCACTGCTCTCATGCGATTCTTCATCGACCTTATCAACTTTTTAATGGATGATTGTGGTATTCGACCCCACTCTTCTACCAACGCTGTCTTGAGCTCATTGATGTTTGTCGGAGCTGGATTCCTCGGTTTCCACAAAGCAGCACTGTGAAAACCGTTCACCGGGACGACGGTATACCCGACCTCTCCTGTCGCTGCCATGGAGACACATCCTCGTCTCATCTGTAAACAGGACTGACTGCCATTGCTCTATGCTCCAATCCAAATGTTCTCAAGCAAAGTGAAGGCGTGCTTGACGATGAGCTGTGGTCAACTTCGGGCCTGTAGCGGGTCTTTTCGGAGTAAGGTTAGCTTCTTTCAACCTTCTTCTAACTGTCCACTGACTGACTGTCACCGCGAACTTGACGTAGCTCCTGCTGCACATCTACGCCGGTAAGGTGTCGATTTCGGAGAGGTCGAGACAAAAACCGGTCGTCACGCTCCGAGGTGCACCGGCGTCGGCTGGTATTAGGCCTCCGAGTGAAGGCACCAGTCTCTTGAAACCTTCTGTATACTCTCGAGACAGCGGACTGACTCATATTCAAACGACGAGCGAGTTCTCGCTGGTTCAACCCTTCTTGCCGCCCAGCCCAAATGAATCCTTCTACTAGCTTCCCTCTCGAAATTGTGCCAGTTAAGTTTTGGCCCAAGTAAACGTATTCTTGGACAATCCGGAGAAGGACGCCATCGACGTATACTGATTGTGACAACTCTGTATAGACGATTATCAGAAACGCTATCGATCTATAATTCTTCAAGAGAGTTTTATCACCCTTCTTAAAGAACGCTTCTGGACTACGCCTCCAGTGTAGTTCCCTGGTAGATGACGGCATTAAATGAGCTCACCTAATGCCCTAACGATGGGTTGCCCACCGGTGTTTAGGAGTTCTGTCATAATACCGTCATCCCCCGGGGCCCTTCCACTTCTCAGATGCTCCAGTGCTGCACTAATTTCGCTAACATCAATATCCGGGATATCCTACGTAGGTACAATGGTGCCTTAGTGGGGCACGTAGATCTCCGCTGTCTTTGGTCTGTGGCCGATGAGCGCTCGATAAATACAGTCGTCCATAGAATTTCTCAACCTTTTCCAGGATCTGTTGGCGTAATGTGAGTAGTTGGCCATCTGCTATCTTAAGCTTCACCAAAAAGCTCCTCCGAAGTGGTTTTTGGAAAACTTTGGGCCCCTGTTGTCCTCAATAAGGTCCGTAATTAACCTTGTATTGAAACAGTAGAATTCCCTGCGAACGAGTTTTCGTATCCGCTTGGAGAGAGCCTAATATTCCGACTATGATAAGTTCAAGTCAAAATCCATTTATTTAAATTAGGCTTACAAAAAGCACTTATGAACGTCAAAAATATACAAAAATTACATTACAAAAAAAACTAATTAACGACCCATTACGCTATTGTGCCACATCTTCAAGTAGAATTATATCAGAAGTTTGACGACTTCCAGCCCTCCGAACAAGCCGGGTTCCTCAAAGGCTTTAGCACCATAGTCTACATATTACATACGCTGCGGCAGGTTATACAAAAGACCGGAGAGTATAACCGACTATTATGTTCGGCGTTTGTGGACTATGAAAAAGCCTTCGATTCGATCGAGTCTTGGGCTGTGCTTCATTCCCTCCAACGGTGCCTGACTTTACTACTGCTATATCGAATTGTTGAGATGTTTGTACAAGAGCGCTACTATGTCAGGCGGAGTACATGAAGAACTTACATAATCATTGGCACCAAGGAGAAAGACAAGGAGATGTAATCTCTGAAACTGATCACAGCTACGTAAAAAGTTGCAGCTTTGTCCAAATGTCAATAAATTAGAGGACTTATTATATAAATTAGAGAAAAAATATAGGATGATAAAGGTAAAAATAAATAAAAGTGGACGGGGGCGGCATTTCTAAATTTTTGCCCCACCCAAAAAAATTGAAGATCCGGCGCTGCTCAACTGCTACGAGAAATATGAAATTTTGACTTGTCCTAGTCAGAATTTGGCTTTGTACCACCCAAGACACTTTTATAGAATACAGAAGAATCTGTAAATTTTGAAATAGATCCCGTTGATTTGAATAACAAATAAGAAGTTATTTACAAACTAGCTATTGCCCGCAGCTGCGCTTGCGTTGTATTCGGGGTGACACGATTCTCCTGGTTACGAAAACAAAATATTTAGATTATATTTATACGTGTTCCAATCAAATTCTATTAGTTTCCAACCTTGAAAACTGCGAAAAGTCTAAATATATACATATTTAAGTAACTCCTAGGTGACTGACGTAGTCTGTCAATGTACAGCCCTAACCACTGGACGGATCAGGGTGAAATTAAGCATGCAGGGAGATGCTATGACGTAGGCAGCCGCTAAGAAAGGATTTTGATTACTTTCAAGCAATACCAAGGGGAATAGGATAGGGATCAAAGTTTGTATGAAAAAGAATCGGGCTGAGACTTTACAACTATGACGTAGCCCCCTACGAAAGGATTCTGATAAATTCCACCCCTAAGGGGATAAAGTAGAGGATTATAAATAATACTTCTTAACGCAAGCGAAGCCGTGGGCAAAAGCTAGTAACTTATAAAATTTTACCCCCTCTCTTTTAAGGCTTGGAGGCCGACATCCGAAAAAAAATGATGCAACATTTTTTTTGGCAGTGGTAAAGAGTCCTCATTCCAAATTTTAGCTTGCTACCTTAAACTTTGCGGAATGCTCATACAAACATCCAAACCCCGGAAGTGGGATGTTAGAATAGAAAAAAGTAGCCTAAGTCACTCTCCATACTTTAAACAGTAATCATTTTAAAAATCACGTCTGTTCGTCTTTCCGTTTTGTTATCAAAGACAGACAAACAGACACACTTCCACATACATAATATTAGTAGTTACTATAGTAGTATTAGTAGGTACGGAAGTACGGAATACACTTGTTAAAATCGGTGTTGCAGTTCGGTATGAGTAATAGCATAGTCAAGGATTGTTTTCTTGTTAGTTATAATAACCGACGTTTACCTACATGCAATATGCGTAAGAGTGTACCTTTGTTGTAGTAACAAGACAAAGGTAAGGTCTCAGATAAAATAAATATACCTACTAGAGTAAGGTGCTGTACGATTTGTTGCAAATAAGATGTAACGTACTATAAGTACTACGTCATTATATGCGTTTTGATGATTATGACCTGTTTATACCTTTAATGAGCAGGGTTTAACTATGCTTGTCTTTTTACATATTATTCTGTATGTATCTATCTTCAATCTATTACTGTCCACTGCTGGGCATATCTCCAGAACGGGGGACCGTTCTGCGCCAGATAACGCTTTTCTCATCCAGCCTCTACCCACAGCATAAGTTTCAGAAGTCGTCGGGCCAACGGGCTGGAGGGTGTCCTACGTAACGCTTGCCCACGCGGTATCCATTCCAGAACTCATCTATTCCAAAGGCCATCGGTTTTGCGACATTTGTGATGTGACTAGACTACTGCCACTTGAACTTGCTGTTCTGGAGAGCTATGTCGTTAATTAACATTAGTTCGTACAAACTTTTTTACGCTATGCTGTAATTAATTTTAAATCCTCCAGTTTGGCTTGGTTTATGATAAATTAATTAACAACCGCCACGAGCTTCTAGGAATCTTTCCTAACCTTAACTTACAAAGTATCATTTCAAACTTGTACTTGATTAAACTAACAAAACATATTTTCATCATCTATAATACTCGTACAATTCACACTCACAACTGAGTTGTGCATTCCAAACACTGCAAATAAACAAAAACGCTTAAGGTATTGCACTGCAACTGTAACTTTCGTTACGTTCATTTTACCTTTAGAACAATAATTAGTTTCAATTATACTAAGTGGACATCCTGTTTTGTTAGAAATTACAAGCTAGAGTGAACTTTGTAGTAGGCACTTGCAACAGTTTATTCGAGGTCATTGAGGACGTTCCTTGCACTCCGACTCTATCGATTCTGTCTTAAGTTTAAATCCCGATATAGAAATAACTTCGCTGATTAAGCGTATAAATGAAAAATGTTTAAATGTTCATTGTTTACTGCTCAGTCGTTTATGTTTACATGAAGGTTACGTAGGTACATTCTCTATTCGTCTTTTTTATCGAGTTTCTTCTTTTATATCAACTACGTAAGATTACTACTTCGTATATTAATTATTTACAATACAATCAAATTATTTTAGAATTAAAAAATATAAACTATCTTCTGATAAAATACAATTGTGAAATACAAATCACTACATAGTATAAAACAAAGTCGCCTTTTTGTCCCTATGTGCGCTAAAATCTTTAAAAGTACGCAACGGATTCTGATGCTGTTTTTTAAATAGATAGAGTAATTCAAGAGAAAGGTTTATATGTAAATAACATCCTTTAAATAGGGAGAAACACTATATTTTTTTATTTCTAATGTGATGTCGTAAATAATTTTATTTTCTCGTTTCGATTAAAATGAATATTTGCGAAAATATAGGGTATATATGTCGGGAGCGTGCCTTTTACGAATATCACCATTGCACCCGTGCAAAGCAAGGGCGGGTCGCTAGTAGCCTATTAAACGTAAATTTATACAAAAAGATATTTTAGTCATAGGGAGTAAATGCCCTATAAACAAGATTTATTTCAATAAATAGATATTTATTTTAGAAGTATATTTTTCAATGTATTTGACGAGTAATAGGTTTCTAAAAAAATTGACGAAGACTTTAAGATTCAGTTTATGCATTATTAGTGAACCCGCTCTTTTTCTTAATTATGCTCTCTATCTTTAAAGCGTTGGTTGCATAGCACCTGAGAATATGGGTACATATGGAAAGTATTGGAGGAGAACTATGCCCAGCAGTGGACATCCTGAAATTCTGAAGGCTGAAATGATGATGATCTTTATCTACATGACAAGAATAATATTTAGGTATTACTTTTATTTATGTGGTAATCCTTAGTATGAACAGCTTAAAACTATTTCCACAACAATTTAATAGTCTAAAGTCATTGTAAGTACAATTGATTCCAATAAAAAAATCACCAAGGTCAATTGGTCGGGAAGGCGGATTACAGTTACAACAGCGGTCATTAAACCAAGGTCCTTTTACGGAAATTTGACAGATGATAATAGTGTAAAATGAGTTCAAATGCGAAAATGTTCCTAGTACGTGACAATTTTGTTGCATCGAATTGGCCCTTTCGGTAAGAGTTAGTAGTTACCGACCGCCGTTTCGCCACCGTCATGGAAGTGATGCGAATTTTAGCTTGTAATCTACCTAAAGTAAGTAACAAAACAGGTCGCTGGTGGAGACTGGATGAGAAAAGCGGAGGACCGGGATATCTGGTTCCCCATTCCAGCAGTGGACTGCAATAGGTTGAATAGGAATAGGATACATATTTACTGATATGAAGAATTTGTTAAAGTAAGCGTCGGTAGAGTTAAACCGTGTAGATTCAGAAGCTCTACATAAGATCTGATATCTTTTTCACAGGGGCAAACTTTTTGGTGTCTTGGCAACATTTTATTTATTTTTTGGTGGGATTTTGGTTCTTTTTGTAAGCGAAAGTCAGACTTTTTATTGCAAATTTTTTCCTATTGTGGATTGGCCGAATACATCGCACAACTTTTGAATCTCTTCGAAGGCGTGTGCAGGTTTCACCTCACGATGTTTTGTTTTTCACCGAAGAGCGTCGTATATAAGAAATCCATACTAATATTATAAATGTGAAAGTATCTCTGTCTGTCCGTCTGTGTCTGTCTGTTTGTTACGCTTTCACGCCTAAACGGCTGAACGGATTTTATTGAAACTTGGTATGTTGAAAGTATGTAACCTAGTTTTATGCTACTTTTTGTCCCGTTTTCACCCCCCACTTCCCTAAAATGGGGGTTGGAAGTTTGTATGGAACATTCCGCAATTTTTGTAGTACGACGCTGAAATTCAGAAACAAAAGCCACCTCTATAACGGTTCAAAAAAAATGGCGATACACTTCGAGGAAAGGTACGTAGGTAGTGCTATTGCGCTTCGCTTGGCTCGTCTTGGAGGGTACACTACCGTGCCTCCAGATAAGTCCAATAATATAATAGTAAAATAATCTTACGTACTTAAGAAGGTATCTACAAATAACCGTAGAAATAATTTATTGGAGGTTAAAACATAATATGTAGATACCTCAATTTAAATATTTGATTAACGGCTATGTAAAATTGTTTTTAATTACCTAGTTATTTCAACAAGCAAGAGTGCAAAATAAACATCTCTGTCCGGAAACAACAGTGACACCGGAATTATTGTCTCCGGTGCGTTGTTTACTTTATATAATAATTTGCTCTTTTCGTAAAGGCCCCAAAGTCATATATTTTTATTTCCTGCACGTTGAATCATCATCTATATAATAAACATTTTACTAAGTGCGTTTTGGAAAATGCACATAGCAAAAAGTGCTCTTGTATGAAATTCAATTTCTGCTGAATGCTTACATTTACTTCTATTCTATATATTTACAAAAATGTTGGATTTTTAGGTACTTGAATTACTTAACTTACCATAATCCTTTCCCATTGTGTATACACTAGGAGGAACTAATATTGTACTTCAAGAAGATACTAAGGCACTCCAATATCTTGGTTTTATTTCCTCTTGTCTAAATGTCAAACTGCTGCACTATGCAAGTACCTACACCGTCCCAGTGTAAGTTATTACGTTCGTATAATTCAACCGAGGCAAATCGTAGGAAAATAAACAATCACTAGCACTTTTTCTCCACTTTTAATACACAACCAAAAGATTCCAGCTACGTATAAGTTATAAATAGAGACAAATGTCGTTATAAGTGGGCTGTATAAGAGTTATTTTAGTTACAATTTGGACGAAAGTGAAAGTTTGACGAGTCGCAAACGCGCGCTTCAGCACTGAGTGGATTCAGTGACTCGCGTGTGGTCTGGCACGCACCGAGCCACAGACTAGCGAGGAGCACTGACTCACGTAGGTACAGACAGCTCGGGCACCGACCACAACAGATTTGCTTTGTTCCCACTATCCTGCACAGTAGATCGCTTCGGCTTATGTGGTACAATGAGCTCAATTAAAGTCGTTTACGCTGCACTCGCAAGCATGAGGACCAAGTTGTATTGTAAGATCTAATTTTAACGCATACAACAATTTTGTTTTGCACATGAATCATATTTAGGAATTTACTTACTTAAGCCCTAATAAAACAAAACAATACCAAGTGAATATTGATTCTGGTTCTGACTTTTTTACCATCTTCAACTAAGCAGGTAATATTGAGGAAATATCTATAGAGTTATTAAAAGCCTAAGGTATCGAATAAGTAACTTTGGTTTGCAAATTGCAACAAAAAACGAGATAATATATAAAGTAAGCTATCTATCTTCTTGTAAGAAGATCATAAGAATTGCAATTACCTGTTCATAAGTAGAAATTAGTGTACCTTTGTTAAATTATCTTGTGTTACTCGTAGTTATGTTAATTAAAAGTGGTAAATTAAAACTAATTATATTCATCTTACATAATAGACTCTTTCTCAGATTAGCAGGGCAATTCCATTAAAACAATGATTATTTTATATGAGAAATCGATAGACTGTTCTTAACTAATATGTATCTTAAGTGTTGTTAAGAGTTGACTTGGTAACAATATTGGTAATAATTACGTAGTTAGCATATCTGTGGTAGCATACACTACTTGCTTTTTTGACCAATAATAGGTCTAATCTATATCTATTCAATATCGACTATTGTAAACAACAGATTAAATTAATATTATTATTAGTTTTCGTCTAATGATAAGATAGAAGTACCTACAAAACAAGTAAAAGCGCTTCCTGGAAAAAATATAGTACCTACCTACCTCACACTATCCCGCTGCAACTAAGCAAAGCACCTGATATATTTTTACACAGGTGTCTATTTATCGCATCAATGTTTTCTCTGTTCGTGAAAATAGGCCGTCGCAATTTGTTAAAACCTTTCCATTTTCTTAGAACATTAGATAAGTACTCAAATGAATAATAATAGGTGATAATTACTTCCACTACCTACCTGTGATGTCATGGTTGTTGCTAATTGCAACGCATGAAAAATTGATCTTTTCCAAGAAAAGCCTACATAGTTACCATAGTAATTCTTTGTGGGTTAAACAAAATGATTTTGCTAGTAAGGCTCCAAATGTATATAGGTATGTATCAATTAACAAATCATAGTGTTCCTATCGCTTCAACCTATCCCAGTTCATAGCTAGACATGGCTGTCCCATTTTGTGCCACGTATCCCCGTCCTCCGCTTTACACATTCAGCTTTCAGCAGCAATATTTTGCAGTCGTCGGTCGGCCTATTAGTTTTGGAAGGTTTCCTTACCAGATACATTTCAAAAAATTGGCCAAGCGCGAGTTGGAATCGCCCGTGGAGGGTTCCGCAGCAGCAAGCAACATAAAATATATTTTTTTTTTTACTTGGGCACCTACTACAGCTTTAATATGAAAAATAGTGGTTCACCGTTTATGACGTATAAAAAAAATTACACACCAGAAATCGTTCAAACTAAATTTCGTTGTTAGATTTTATGATGATGTACATCATTTTTTATTTATCAACCCATAGTTTAGAAATTAGAGGGGGGGACACAATTTTTTCAACTTTGGAAGTGTCTCTCGCGCAAACTATTCAATTTATAAAAAAATATATTAGAAACTTATCATTTTTCAAGCTCTACACATTGATACCCCCATGGGGGTACGATGAAAAAAAATTTTTTGAGTTTCAGTTCAATGTATGGGGAACCCCAAAATATATTAATTTATTTCAAGTATCTTGTCAAAACCTAATAGCGGTTCACAGAATACATATACTTACAAACTTTGAATAGTGTTGTGTTTATAGTTTCGGAGAAAAAAGGGTGTGACATACGGACGGACAGACAGACGACAGACTTGACGAATCTATAAGGATTCCGTTTTTTGCCATTTGGCTACGGAACCCTAAAAACGAGGGCAACAATTTTGCCGCGTAAACGGTTCGTCGATTATACCTCTCCTAGTACAAAACAGCCTATCTAAAACAAGGCCTTAGTACATAATTTCATAGCTTTAACCCTTTCCAAAAAATTTTTGGAAACTTTTATTAAATCGCCAGGAATCCAGACGCAATGGAAAATCTATTGTTTGTGACGCTTTAAGGAGTCTGGCGGTCAAAGGGTTAATAATTTAACAAACAATAGATTTTCCATTGTGTCTAGATTCCTGGCGGTCAAAGGGTTAACTAACAATATTCAATTTTTTATCACATGTTTAACAGGGTTTTAGTCCATCATTTAACATCAACGCCCCTACGACTATCTCGCTTTAGTTAGAAATACTTTGTGCTCAGTAAAAATAACATCAATCTAAATTGTTGCAGATTATATTTCAATGTATGCGATAAATTTAAAATTAGTATACTTCATATTCAATATTTCTTATAGTTCATAATAAATATTCACTAACATTCACACAGCGCCATCTAGCCCCAAGTTGAGCGTGAAGCCTGTATTATGGGTACTACTAAACAACGGATAAACATACTCATATATATTTTTCTGTAAATACATACATTATACATAGAAAACACCCAGACCATTACAAACAGACATGTTCATGCACACAACTGTTTGTATTGCCCGAGGATCGAACAAGTACCCTTGGTGTTGCAGCCGACATCTCAACCGCAACACCAAATGGGTCGTCATAAAATTAATGGTTTAGTAGGTAAGGCACGCACGATAATATCTTTATCTTAGAAACCTTCCTATCTCTCAAATTACCTGAATATTGATTTGTACACGTGTTTAATCTACTTGTATTGGTTTTTTATCTGCTGATAAAATAATTCATAACAAAAAACAAATGTCGTCAGCAATTTGCAAACTCGGTAAGGTATTTAGGTGCAATAATGTGCTGATGGAGAAAATATTAATTTATTCTCAGTTACATTTTTGAGTGACAATTAGTAATTGCTAAATGCTAACACGATACATACAACGCCAATATATACACTTACATTACCTAGTAAAGGCAGTTAGTCCATTATTCGTGATAAAACCTAAGCTATCTACTTTTAAATACGGGCTTTAGTTTTGTTATAAACAATAATACATTCAATATTCGCAGAGAACTGAAAAAGTTGAGGTAGACATCAAATGTTCGGGGTAAACGGACTGGCTGGATCCGGGAGGACAAAGCACCCGGCTTCTGTCTGGCTGTTGAACCTATGTGGAAGCTTATCAATCTACCGGTATCTTTTGTCTCGTGAATGTTCAATTTCAGATCTTTCATTTTGCTGATATTCATTTTAGAATTCTCAAAATATCAATAAGACGTTCATTGTTAAAGATATATGAGGTTGGGAAGAAAGTTTCATCGCATTTTATATGACAAATCTATACCTATTTTTTTTAAAGATATTGAACTCAAGTATGACCAGTCTGTTTGATAACTTTTTTGCCATTATGTAGATAGGCAGGGCTTCTTCTGAGCCTGAAAAAACTGCGTCAAGTATTATTGGCAGTAGGTACTTGCGTAATCTTAACCTGACTCTTGTGAAAGAATTCTGAAGAGACATAAAAAGCAGGTGGATATATGAAGCGGTGCGAGGTTTGGACTATACCTACGGCATTAACATTAATAACTCCCAGACCCAGCCAAAACATTTCATTTTTCGCTAAGTAGGTAGTCAAAGTAGTGCGAGAACATTATCAGTTGTTCGCAGTAGAGTTCCGAATCGATGGCTGTGCCTGGTGATTACAGCTTATAATTAATAATGCCCATCCAATCCCCGCACAAACAGAACCTTGTTACAAGTTAACCCAGGTTTCGCCAGTCAGTGAAGCTTGAGCGGCCCTTGACCACGACCTTTTTCGCACGTTATCAATTCCTTCACCACAGTGATCAATTTATTTTAAAATGGTTGCGAATTAAAACACTTATTCAATTCATAAAAGGAATTGTAACCACGGCGCCACTCCAAAATTAAAACGAAATTACCAGTTGATATCAAAGTAAAAGAATTTGTAAGCATAGGTATTGGAATTTAATAATATTAAGTTTAATTTACATATTGGTAGAAGATAAAAACAGAGTTCCTAGGTACCAACATACATGGATATAACTTTACAAAAGAAGTACTAGGAAAGTATGTAATTGAAGCAGTTTTGATGCACTGAATATAAAAAAATATTATAATGTGCCATTTTCCAATTAATTTCTTCGTAAGCAGCTAAAACCCAGTGATTAATGCGTAAAAGTTAGTATGCGTTATAGATAGCTTGGGTTTTCCTTAAGCAATTTGTACGAGCGTCGAGCGCGGCGCCGTCCAGTCTTCCTGGTTATATGCCCCAATACTTGCGTATACCTATGTTGTTTATATGTACCTACTTCTAGTTGGCGGGCAGCCAACTATCCATTCCAGTTCCCTTTTAAATCAATGTTATGCTATGTCGAGTGACATTAGCTGACTACGTTAATGAATCTTGAATTAAACTTTATGAATATGTAATGTACTTACCTAAAAAACAAAATAAGACACCTAAGCGATGATGTAATTCGTTTTTTTGGTGATACTCGTACCTACCTATATGGGTACTAAAAATACCTTCTGAATATGGTTTAGCAGTTTGTAAGTAGGTTGTTCTTAGTATAATTGTCTTTTGTTTAAATTTACTACAGATCAACGAACGCGATGACTTAAATTAGAACCTCCACAACTGCATAGTACTACTCTGTAACTAGAGCAAAGGGCTTCCGCAAATATTTCCAACGCCACCTGCGTTGGAATTCGCGCTGGGAGGCGTTGGACTAGTGCATGTTGGCGAGTTGACAGTGCATTGTTCGCTTATGTAAAGGATGTACCACGTGCGTGTCAGATAGACTAGGCTCCAAAAATGTGTCATGGGCACCCTAACCAACATTTCCAGGAACGGAAATTCCGTTACCTATTCTACAGCAAAAAATAATTTCACAAATAAATATACATACCATACACCTATGCTAATAAATATAATTATAAATAGATACTAGCTGTTGCTCACGGCTTTACTCGCGTTAAATTCCGGATAGTTAACTTGTGTTCTAAACCGGGAAAGGAGATCCCTTCCTGGTTGCAAAACTGCGAAGTCCCATGTACCTAACATTCCGCGACCTCAAGGGGTTTGGGGCAGATTTAAAAATACAATGATGCAGGTCCTTTTTTAACACGCTTATTTTGTTGTGACATTATATCCCGCATATAATTTCTAGTTTTCTACCTTACCTACCTTTTCTGCTCCGTACAAACTTCCAACCCCCATTTTAGGGAAGCGGGGAGTTAGAAATATAAGGTATATCGAACATTTGGCAAATTTGTATAGTACCTAGATATCTGTGGAAAAACATAATATCGTCTACAGTAGCGTATTAAAATAATATTCTGTTCAGAGTTCTCTTCTGTGTTCTTAACCTTTCCTGGTTTAGAACACAAGTAAAATATCCCGCATTTAACGCGAGTAAAGCCGCGGGCAATAGTTATTAGTCTACAATGCCATTTAGTTATCATCTATTTATAATTACTATTTGTGAAAATAAGTGTTTGTAGTAGATTCCGTAAAGGAATTTCCGTTCCTGGAGATCAATCTTTCACATCGAGCCGACACATTTAAAAGGTATATTTAGTGAATGGGCGGCCATACAAATGTCATTCAAAACGAATTTCGCTAGCAGTATCGTATAGATACGAGTCGACGAAGTTATTCATATTTACGGGTACCTACTTCCTACGGAAACGCTCTGAACAATTGCCACTTGCTAAAGCACCTGGCGCCGAATCCTCCATACGCTGATCTATGCAAATATCATGGGGCCCATCTTTGTTCTGCCTATGCCTAGTCAGCCTGTTGCTGAATAAACATCGACCCCATTTTCTTTAGAGGGCATCAGTCTACGTTTGCTTAGACGCGGTCACTCCGTTAGCTCCGACGACCTTCAGTGATTGTCACTTCAAAGTTAAACTAAGTTCTCTTACGAATAACTTCATTTCTAATTTTAAGAGAGACCTCGAAAATAGCTCGCACTATTTCCTGTTAAGTCACATTGATTTTTGAACCAAAACCGCAGTCTCAGTTATCATGTCGCAGCTGAGTATGTAAGAGTTCATTTTACTGTTGAGGTTATTTATGTGGAATGTTTTTTTATGGTACGAAGTTAACAGGACGGCCAGGACGCTCACCAGATGGTAAATCATACGCCTGACCATTGACCATATCAGAGCGGTATTGAAGGAGACCAACTAACAAATAACTGTGGAATATTTCATGCCATGGTCCATGTTTCATGCCTGTCTGGACAAATCTTCCAATTAGGATGAAATTTTGTAGGTCGATAGAGCATTTTATGTGACGGCAAATTACCCTTATCTCAGAATTTGTGACGCTATAGAACCTTAGATAATCAATCGAGAACGTGTCCAGATAGCTTGAAAACGCGCTTTTCGCTAGTCTCTCAATATCGTGAACGGAAGTGATTTTGACAACTTTTTGCATATCAACGTGCATCACATAAATTTGTGACAAACATTGAGCTAAAAGTTTGGTGGTACGTACAGCGGTTTGGCAGAAAAATGCAAAAATTTGTGTCCAGCCAGCTTGATTTTACGTATAAAACTTCTGGCTGGCACCTCATGAATCTCAATAAGGGGAGAGCGTTTTCGAATATGGTTCCTTTACTAAGATTTAGTAAAGGAATTTGTGACGCTAATAACGTTTGATTCACGGCGTTACATATAATGGTTTACGAGAAATCGATCAAAAACTGAATGTGCGGAAACTCCAAATTCAAGCTGGCTGGACACGTGTATCTCCGCTACCTGGTGATCTACGGCCTCCGAAATACGCTCAAATTTTAGTGACGGAGACGAAAATGATTACCTGAATTTGTGACGCAGAAACTTTCAGTAGTTTCAAAGATATTGATAATTTAATTTTCTCCATACAAACATTACAATGGGTTACCAATATTTAAGGTTTCATGTGGGACTTAGTATATTATTAAAAGCGAAAATCTGTCTTATTGATTAAACTACTCTTTTTAGTCGGTAAGTATTGGTATTTTTCATGGTTTATATGGTCGAGGAATCATCCGGACCGGTATCAGTGTATTTAATGTTCGAAGATACTAACAATGATTGTTGTAAATAAAATCAAATTCGTTTATATACTTACATACGAGGTATTGTAGTGTTTTAAACATTTGATAATCCACCTGAAACATTTTAAACATTAAGTCGGTGAATACTGAATATACGAGTATGTACTACAAAAATATTTTCGAACTGTAGTGGCCTGAGCTTTGGGGGTGAATGTTGAATGAAAGAGAGTTTGTTATGATATTATAAAATGTATTGAAAGTTTCACAAATGTTCTTATGTTAATGTTAAATGTTGGATGAAATCGAATGTTTATGAGTTGCTCGCGTTTGTCCCGTGGCGAAATGTACACTAAATTTGTAATAAAGAAATTATATTAAAGCGATGGCTGTGGCTTAGTTACGGCGCGCGCTACGTCACACAACCATTGCAAAATATTAAGGTGTTCGTTCCGAACACGAACACTTGTTAATTAAAGAGAATTTTATTATTATACCAAGCAATCACAATGTCTGTATTCATTTTGAGATTTAGTATTTTCTAAATTATTATTTTATTGGTTTACATGATAAAATACAACGACTGGTTTCAGTAGGTACCTACGTGAGTAGTTTAAATATCTTTATTTATAAAAAGATTCCTAAAAAATTCAAAAAACATTATAAAGACATTTTACCATTAAAAAATAAGGATCATTTTTATCGTAATGAAAAATCTACAACGTATTATTCGATTTATAAAAAGCCCCTTGGTTGCTGCCTCAAACAATAAACAATGAAAGTTTTTTAAAAGAAATTGGTTGAAATATTATGTATTTTGATTTGCTATATATTGTCATAATCAGCCTCTACCGGCCCACTCCAGAGTACGGCTTAAGGTGCCGTCCGAAATACGGAATCATCTTTCTTTTCGAATAATCAGGCTTTCGTGCTTCTTCTCCCATACCCAACATTCACTACCATACGTCAAACTAGGAATCTGGTACTATGGACAGGCGATGATGCATTCGCAATTAACTTTGAGAGCAGTCAACTTTCTCAACAGCGCATCCTTTTGTTTAATGGGATTTTTTAACATTCAGTTGTCGCTTTGTATTATTTCTGATTCTGGAGCACATACACTGACTCAAATTTCCAGCAAAAACAAACATATTTTAAAAATTTTTAATACTAAAAGTTTACGAAATAAAACAATGTAATCGGTCATTATAATTTTATTCGCATATAATAATTGATTATGATACATGGAGGTCAAACGCGCGCCAGCCGGCCAAAAACGGAAGGCAATCGTTTTCTCTCCGAATTACATTTATTATTCATTTATATTGCATCGACATTCGTTCTGCAAAAACCGTCGCTACATATTCACTAATGAGAGGTCTCGAGGCAGCATCGGTCAGTCGGACGTATAGTCCCCGCGATAACGTCGGTCGACAGCAGCGTGGCTGCCAACCGTTCGCGTTTATATTACTTAAATATAACAGTCAAATAGACAGCCGGATGTCCGTCCGATCAATATATTTATATACAAACAGATCGCCTCTCGCACGCTGCCGAAGCCGCCCGAGAGGCGGAGCTGCCGGAGCGCGCAGCGTTCCGTACACGTCTTAAATAATCTTAAAATCACTTCCATAATTTACGACTTAATTAGAATACCGAAAACCTAGTGCTCGCCGTTAGCGGACATGAGTGTGGCGAGCTCACTCGGGCTTGGCATCGGGCGCAGAGGGCGCGTCGGCCGCCGTAGGCTCGGCCGTCTCCTCGCCCGCAACCGGCGCCGCCTCGCTAGCCTCGGATGTACGCTCGCCGTTGCCACCGCCGTCTGACAAACAAACTTATGTTCAAACAAATATTCAACATCAGCCTATAGCGTCACTCTGCAGGGACAGGATTCTACACAGCCTAATAATTATGGGGAGAGTGGGCCGTAACTCATTACGCGGGCGCAGTTAACGGCTATTATTCTAAGATAATAGCCGAGACATGATGGTTCGATCCCAGGCAGTACAAACATTTGTGTCCATGAACCTGTCTGTTTGTATTGGTCTGGGTGTTTTCTATGTATAATATGTATATATTTCCAAAAAAATAAGTATATGTATCAGTTGTTTAGTACCCGGAATACAAGCTTCATGCTTAACTTGGGTCCAGATGGCGATGTGTGAATGTGTCAGCAGATACTTATTTAAAAAAACAAAATTATACGGCCGGCTCTCGGACTACATGTGTATACTTACTGCGCTGATGGTGGTAGTATAGGTTGTGCCGTGGATGGTGGTGTCTGGCAGGCGGCGGGGCGCGGTAGGGCGCGGCGGGCGCGAGCGGCCGCTGGATGGGCGCGGGGTAGCGCGGCGCCGCGCGCCCGCCACCGCCGCCCATACGGCCACCCGCCATCTGCTGCAACACGCACATTCAACACTGTTTACTCACTTTTACAACTTCTTTACTTGTTGTGGAAGACTTGTTTTTCTATTTATAAAGAGACTAGTTCGCGCTGATGGAAAGTGATACACCTGCCCATGACAGATGCAGTGTGAAGGAAACCAATTTAAGAAACCATTAATTTTATATGTTACAAATTCAGATTTGTTTTAGATTTACAGGTGATATATTATTTTCAATGAAGAAACATACATTTAAATTAATCATCAATCAATAATCATTAAAGAATAATTCATATTGAAACTTAAAAGATATGAAAAAGGAAATATATTCTTTGCCTCTTTTATATATAATTCATTTTAATATAAAGTATTGGTTGACTTAGCGCACCCATTATTAAGTTTCTGCATGGCCTTAAGGGAAACGGCTAGAGAAATCTCTAGGCATAAGTTTGTTAATGTAATTTTTTGGTGCATAAATATATAAAATGAATAATTAAAAATCTGGTAATTCATCTACTAGTTTAACGGACCTATGCATACATAGGACTATTTGAATGATTAACAACTTACAAATTATTATTAAGACATTTATTTTACTTCATGACATTTAAAACAATTACTAATGCAATTCTTCAAATTGTTGACTTTTGTTTGTTTATTCAATTTATATTTATTTCAACTAAAACTGTAATCCTTCTGACATATTTTAATATTTGCACGCCTATACACAAGCGGAAGACATGCTCGATAATTATTATGTATCAACTATATTTTCCTTTTGTATTCTGGCATATAAATGAATAAGCATAGTCCGCGCGTGAATCTCGTGCCAATATTCACCTGTTGCTGGTGCTGCTGGTGTTGTTGGTGCTGCGCATGCTGCTGGTGCTGTTGGTGCTGGTGTTGCTGATGCTGCTGCTGGTGGTGTTGGTGGGGCGTGTGCGCCGGCGGCGGGTGCTGCGGGTGCGCGTGGTACTTGTGGTGGGGCGGCGAGTGCGGCGGCTTCTGCGGCTTGGCCGCGCCCTTGGGCGTCGGGGACGCGCTCTCGCACAGCGGCGCGAATCCGTTCGCGTGCTCGTGCAGAGGACTCTTGAGTTGCTGTGGCGGTGGACGCGGCTGCGGCGGCGGGTACTGCTGCTGAAGCGGCGTCCGGTATTGCTGTTGGCGATCGCACCGTTGTTAGGGTGTTCAAATAGTTTGAAGTGTAGTCAGTAAATTAAATATATGTTTGGTATTTCGGTCGAATTGTTTGCTATCTAGTTTTACTTTTTAAGGATGCTATAAGTAGCATAAGTGAAACTTTACTTTTACGAAGTGGATTTTTTCGTTTCTTATCTTATCGTAACTATAACAGCCATAACAACAAAAGGCTGAACCATGCGGAATGGTTCGCGAAATGATGCTTGGTCCCCAAGCATACATATATTGAATACACCAGAAAGCGATTGGATCAGAGAAACGGGCTATGTTCTAAACCCCTTAATGATGGAGGGTGAACCCTTATTTAATAATTTTAATTGAAGCAGCCTATTCTATAGTTACGGTTCAAGTTCCTAGTATAAGTAATATAATATAGATTTAATGTGAACATGGCATGTTAAGGTTAACTAAGAGAGTAACTACACGAGTTTCTTGCCGGAGTGTTCTCGGTACATAGTAACCCTTCGAATGTGGTAGATTCATTAAAAACAACTTCTGTTTTGACGATTCAAAGTGTCATTTAATAATTTATTTTAAAAAAGCATGTCTGAGATTTGGTTGGTAATATAGTCTAATATTTATTTACTTGTACTCAAACATTGGGCGGACAGTATACAAAACACAATATTAGTTATATTTTTAAGACGTCTATAGACGTTTACTGTGCACAATCGTATTATCAACCAACCTGCATCTGCTGGACCGCGGCGGCGACCTGCAGCTGCGAGGACAGGAACTGCGACCCAAAGGCGCCCGACTGCGCGGGCTGGGTGAACTGCAGCGGGTATGTAGGCGCGGGCGCGGCGGGCGGCTGGTAGGGCGAGTAGTACGAGCTGGCGGGCGGCGCCGGCCGCGGCAGCAGACCTGGCAGCGAGTACGGCGCCTCGCCACCGGCCCCGAGTACCCCAGGTACTGCTGCTGGTACGTGTTCACGCCGCCGACGCCCCCCACGCCGCCCACACCACCGCCTTTGCTCCCTAAACATACGTCTGGACCAATTAATGGGTGTTTTACTTAATTCTACAGTACTAAGTATAAAAATAATTGAGCGTCGGTGATTCAATGGTGTGGACTGTTGCCTTTCCGATCGGGAAAGCGTAGGTTCAAATTCCGCCACATACCAATGTGTTTTCAAATTTCCGGAATTCTATGTCCGTTATCCGATGCTCTTACGTTGAAGCGAAACATACCGAGGAAACCTGCGCACGCCTGCAAAGAGATTCAAAGGTTGTGCGTGAAGTCGGCCAATCCGCACTGGGCCCGCGTGGACGAAAAAAGCCTTTACGCCCTTTATGCGTAGGCTCGTGCCCGTCGGTGCGGACGTTTAATGAGCTGATGATGAAGTATAAAAATAAAGTTGAAAGTCTCCTCATACCACCATTAGGAGGTAGAAGACAATCCTATGTTCCCCCGAAAATGGTGGTAATCGGAAACATGGCCTTAAATCGCAAGATATTTTTAAAAAACGAACAAAAATATACCTTTACTATGCTACTACTTGTAATTTTGCAAGTCTGTAACACTAACTGTATACAATATTATTTGAAAAACATAGAATATTTAAAGATAAAAGTAGAGTAGATGGCATTCACGCTGCCTTCTAGGGATGGTCACATTAAAATATGTACAATGTAAGTTCTTATATAACTCACCTATAGCACAATTTGTTGTGTGGATGGCTTAACAGTAGCAGACATTAGGGAATTAGATGTACTAGAGATGAGAACAGTACTGGGGCTGTTTCCAAGCTGTCCGGACTGANGGCTGAACCATGCGGAATGGTTCGCGAAATGATGCTTGGTCCCCAAGCATACATATATTGGAACCTACACCAGAAAGCGGTTGGATCAGAGAAACGGGCTATGTTCTAAACCCCTTAATGATGGAGGGTGAACCCTTATTTAATAATTTTAATTGAACAGCCTTTTATTGTAATAGTTACGGTTCAAGTTCCTAGTATAATCAGTAATATAATATAGATTTAATGTGAACATGGCATGTTAAGGTTAACTAAGAGAGTAACTACACGAGTTTCTTGCCGGAGTGTTCTCGGTACATAGTAACCCTTCGAATGTGGTAGATTCATAAAAACAACTTCTGTTTTGACGATTCAAAAGTGTCATTTAATAATTTATTTTAAAAAAGCATGTCTGAGATTTGGTTGGTAATATAGTCTAATATTTATTTACTTGTACTCAAACATTGGGCGGACAGTATACAAAACACAATATTAGTTATATTTTTAAGACGTCTATAGACGTTTACTGTGCACAATCGTATTATCAACCAACCTGCATCTGCTGGACCGCGGCGGCGACCTGCAGCTGCGAGGACAGGAACTGCGACCCAAAGGCGCCCGACTGCGCGGGCTGGGTGAACTGCAGCGGGTATGTAGGCGCGGGCGCGGCGGGCGGCTGGTAGGGCGAGTAGTACGAGCTGGCGGGCGGCGCCGGCCGCGGCAGCAGACCTGGCAGCGAGTACGGCGCCTCGCCCACCGGCCCCGAGTACCCCAGGTACTGCTGCTGGTACGTGTTCACGCCGCCGACGCCCCCCACGCCGCCCACACCACCGCCTTTGCTCCCTAAACATACGTCTGGACCAATTAATGGGTGTTTTACTTAATTCTACAGTACTAAGTATAAAAATAATTGAGCGTCGGTGATTCAATGGTGTGGACTGTTGCCTTTCCGATCGGGAAAGCGTAGGTTCAAATTCCGCCACATACCAATGTGTTTTCAAATTTCCGGAATTGTATGTCCGTTATCCGATGCTCTTACGTTGAAGCGAAACATACCGAGGAAACCTGCGCACGCCTGCAAAGAGATTCAAAGGTTGTGCGTGAAGTCGGCCAATCCGCACTGGGCCCGCGTGGACGAAAAAAGCCTTTACACCCTTTATGCGTAGGCTCGTGCCCATGATGAAGTATAAAAATAAAGTTGAAAGTCTCCTCATACCACCATTAGGAGGTAGAAGACAATCCTATGTTCCCCCGAAAATGGTGGTAATCGGAAACATGGCCTTAAATCGCAAGATATTTTTAAAAAACGAACAAAAATATACCTTTACTATGCTACTACTTGTAATTTTGCAAGTCTGTAACACTAACTGTATACAATATTATTTGAAAAACATAGAATATTAAAGATAAAAGTAGGAGTAGATGGCATTCACGCTGCCTTCTAGGGAGGTCAATAAAATATGTACAATGTAAGTTCTATATAACTCACCTATAGCACCAATTTGTTGTGTGGATGGCTTAACAGTAGCAGACATTAGGGAATTAGATGTACTAGAGATGAGAACAGTACTGGGGCTGTTTCCAAGCTGTCCGGACTGACCGAACGCTGCACCTCCGCCAGCTGCTGCCGCCTAAAAACACAGAAAAATATTTTATAGTACAATAACGCATTTTTTTTATTATATGACTTTTTGAAGATGTGTGGTTCAATATCTTACCATTCTATATTGACTTGGAAGGCTCTGGAACATATCTGGTGGTGGCTGGTAGTTATACGGAGCAGCAGAGCCAGCGCCGTACGGGGTACCAGGGAATCCCCCAAATTGTCCTCGGCTTTGATCAAGGAAAGCACCATAAAGTCCACCCTGTTGCTGCATTTGTTGCGAAGATCCCAAAAGTTGCTGAGAAGAATTGAAAAGAACTGCAGGCGGTGATGGCACTGAGAGCCCACCATAGCCGCCTTGGTACCCCACGTGATTGTAATGCTGAGGCGGGGGCGATTGCAACTGCTGTGTCGGTTTTACTTTACAGACATTGGGCGGTGCGCCGGTTTCTGTATTGTTTTCCTCGAAACCAGCAAACTGCAATTCTTCTGCTCCCTCAGCCACTGCAGGCATTTCCCAAACTTTCTTCACGCTGGCGATTTTTAAATTGAGATCTGCCGCCAATGGAGAAATTGTGTTTGATGCACTTATATGTACACCGCGAGGTAAGCCAAGCGTTTTAGCAGTTTTATCTTCAGTTAGTTGTCCGAGATCAGAGTCAAATGCGAAATCAAGTTTCATGTCTGACGAATCTTCTGTCTTTTGTGATGTATCAAACGACATTTGCATAGCTAAAGAACCATCTCCATCGGCGGCTGGTCGAGCGTTATCACCAATCAGCTCTTGAATGGACCTGGGACGTGGTCTAACATCTCCATTAAATGGTAAAGGACGAGCCTCTATTTCAGCAGGTATTTCTTCACCTTGCGGTTTGGCAGTGTTAGCGCTAGGTTGATATTTTTGTTTTAAGGCCTCTGCGGGCGGGGCAGTCTTATAATTAGTATTCTCGAATATAATTGTTTCTACTGGCGGTGTGGTCCCGTCTAATACACCAGTCTTCTCTGACGCTATGGTCGAAGGTGGGGCTGGTTTCACCTCAGGCACAACTTCTGCAGGCGTGCTTCGTTGGCTTGACTGTCCAGACTTATTTTCAGGATTTTCAGCGGGTTCTTCCACGTTGCCACGTAAAGTTTGGGATATTGGTTTATCCCAAGCGTTGACAGTGGGCGGCGGAGGCACAGAAACTGCGTCCGAGCCGAACCCGGGCACAATGCCCATTTGTTTCTGTCTTTGCTTTACAAATCGAGGTGCCAAATTATTCTGGCGAGAGCGATCATATTGGGACCCAGTTTTACTGGAAGTTGGTGCTGAACCACGAGAATTAGATTTATCACTGGAGTTTCTAGTGGATGACCCATTACGCCCCCCACCTTGATTCGAATGGGAGCGGGGTTGTTTTGGAGCTTGTTGGTTATCATCCTTTGGCTGTGGTCCCCTTGTATCTTTTGAATTTTTCTTATTTCGCACTTCCTGAAAACCGTCGTCAACAACCTCTTCATCTTTCTTAGTATGAGATGATAACTTAAGATCAGTCATAGCCTCTGTAATATCAGTACTTTTGTTATCACCTGGAGCATCTTTCTTATTACTTTGAGAGTTGCGGATGTTGCCCTGACGATTCCCAGAATTTTGATTGCGTCCTTGATTTTTTTGAGATTGACCAGTTTGCCTCCCTCCAAGAGAACGGCGGCGACCACTATTGCCACCACCTTCGGAATGTTCTGACGTAGTTTCCCAATTTTCGTCTTCACCACTAAGGGGTCCAGCACCCTTGGGTCGGCGATCACGTCCTCTGCCAGTAGATGAGCCTGTGCGAGGTTTATTATTCGGTTTGCCTTTATCATCCAATTGTAGGTTATCTTTATTACCATCATCGTCTTTCATCGCCCGATTGGCTTGGCTAAATGGGCTCTTAGTATTAGGTGGGCCATACCCAGTAACTCTCTTAGCTGGAGCGGGGGGTCTTGTTGTACCTTGGAATCCTCCACGACCACGACGGGAAGGCTGCCCGCGTGGTGCAAATGGTTCCCTGTTTTCCATGCCGTCAGAGATTGATGGTGCATGGTCCATTTGAGGTGGACGATTCGCGTCATCTGGTCTATTGTCTTTTTTGGGACCTCGAGGACTTCGCGGAGCTCTTCTCCGCTCTTTTCTCTCCGCGTTTGGAGCGCCGTCTGTAGAGCCGTCAGACTCACTAGCTCTATTATTAGACCGTGAACTGCGATGAGAACGACGCCCGCGAGATTCTCTTGGACCCCAACCCCTATTATAAACAGCATAACCAGCTCCACTTCCATAGCCCCTTCCTTTCTTCTCAGATCCGGAACCACTAGATTTGCGCTCAATAGGTTCCTTTAAAGGTACTTTAGTAGGTTGTTGTTCATTGCTGAATCTTTCATTCCGCTTATCATCAGATCCAGATCGTTTTTGAGTGTCCATGCTACCATGAAGAGATTCCACTGAAAGTTCATTAACTTTTGGCCCCGCTAATATAGAAGGATCGGCAATAGACTTAGAAGCTATAGATTCGGATTCAGAAAGTTCCTTCTCGGATTTCTGTGAAGAATACATGGGCTTGTTTGCAGCCAAATTCATCTCTGACGGTTTATTCTGGATTTGTGACCCAAGATGTTCATTTGGTTTAGGAAGAGATTGATTTAGAGGTTTAGAAATAGATTGGTTATCAGGGAAAGAAGGTTGAGATTGAGTGTTATGAGGAAGATTTTGCGACTGGTTATTGCCATAAACATTAACTTGAGATATTTGTTGGACATGAGAAAAGTTAGGACCACTAGCTGGATGGGTAAATTTATGAATGGTCTGGTTTGGTTGCATGGTGGCTTGTACATTGGCTGCTTGAGGTGTCGTTTGATGTTGTGGAGGTAAAGCAGGTTGCTGTGGCAGTGTGGAAATATTGTGATCATTAGGATCAGATTGCACAATAGGTTCTTTTACATTCTGATCGACATCTTTAGTTACAGACACTTTCTCTAAAGTGTTCTTAAGAACTGTATAGTTGGCTGGCTCATCTTGAGTTGCTTCAGCCCAGGAGGCTTTACTATAGTCTCTTTCAGATGACTCACGCTGAGATACATTCGAAGGCGGGGTACTTCGTCTTTCAGACGTAGGAGCTTGCGATGATGAATCCGAAGATCCAAATGACTCGGCAAGTCCAATACTTTTACGCTCAAAAACTTCTGTTAACTTGTCTGCTGCTGTTCTACTGCTTTCAATAGCGCTCCCTGAATCTACAGACTTTCTATCCGATTCATTTCGCCTGTCTTTGTAATCAAAATCTTTATAGGAGTCCTTGGAATTTGATCTATCTAAATCTCGCCCCGACCGGTCATAATCTTGCATTTCCGATCGCCATTGCGGACCAGGTCCATCTTTTTCTCTTCTAAATTCATCTTCACGATCAGAATAATCCCTGAAAAAAGAAAACAATTTTGTAGTATCATGTATAAACTAGCTGTGCCCGCGATATAAGATATTCTCCAGCGTTGAAACATAGCCTATGAATATCCAGGGGCGCAACTCGCACTACGTGAGCTGCGCCGCACTGTACAACTACTCTATTTTCCGAAAATAAAAGTGGTCCAAGTTTTTCCTTGACTACATCAGCTATCTGCCAAAAAAGACCCGTCAAAATTGGTCCATCTGTTTCAGAGATTACCCGCAACAACATTTATAACACTCCAATTTAATTTATATAGATAAAATCAATTCTGAGAGATATACAGTGAACTAAGGCTGTTATGAATAGCAAATTAAAGAATGAAAAACTTACTATTTCTACGAGAGCAAACAAATACCTGGAATAAGAACGTCGACCGTTATGTGGTGCATGTCGGGGAGCATTATATGAAGGTGGTTCCTGACGACGAGGGGCCGGCTTAGACGAAAATGCCCAAGCTTTGTGTTGTTCCTCTTGTTGTCTGTTTTGCTGTTGTTTTTGGAATCGTGGAGGCAAACTGGCTTGGAAATTCTTCGAAAAAGCTGGATTAGACTGATCGCGGTCACGGCCATAATCTCGGTCTCTATCTCTGAAATCACGATCTCTATCGCGATCGTTCCTCTCCCTATCCATGCGATCACGATCACGGTCACGATCGCGATCACGTTCTCTATCACCGCGGTCCCTGTCTCGGTCAAACCGATCACGTTCGTTACGGTCGCCTCGATCTCTATTGTCATTGCGGTCTCTATCGCGATTATCAATACGATCTTTTTCATTTTCTTGACGGTCTCTATTGTCCATGCGACCCCGATCTCTAATGTCTAACCTATCACGATCTCGTTCCCGGTCTCGACCGTCACGATCGCGATCTCGATTGTCAAATCGATCCCTGTTATCGATGCGGTCTCGCTCCCTGTTATCCAAACGGTCCTTTTCACGAATATCCCTATCACGGATATCATTTCGATCCTTGTCGCGAGTATCCATACGGTCTCTTTCACGCATATCTATTCGATCTCTCTCTATATTATCACCACGTTCTTTGTCTCTAATATCCGATTCCCTATGCCTATTATCATTGCGATCCCTATCACCCCTTTCATTTCTATCACGAGAGTCTTTTTGCGGTTGCATTAGCGTTGAAGAGTCGCGCATTTGTCGTCGCTGTTCCTCTTGTTTCAGTTGTTTTGCACGGGCCGCTATTTGAGCAACTTCATTACTATGCTGCTGTCGACGTTCCGCCCAAATTTGATCTTCGTCTCCAGGCTCCACGAGTTTTCCTTCTGGCCGTTCAGTCTCAATACTGGCCCGGTTTTTATTCGACGATTTGTTCGGGGCAGTTGACTCACCATCGGAGAAATCAAGTTTTTGACTGTGAACAAAATACAAATAACAATTGTATTATGGCTTTAAGCAACTTTTTCGGGTAGACTCTTTTCTGTTGGCCGTAGATGGCTTTTACGGATTAACCGGGCAAGTGGCGAGCGCAGTTGGCTCACAGGCTAAATTAAAACAGAGGGTAAGGTGCCAGAGAGTGTAATCCAGTTATTAGGCATATATAAAAAATAGCGATTATAAAATGTAACATGCAAATATTCAATTGCACCAAAATAATTGTATCTTGTTACTGGATTCTCACCAGAACTAAAATATATAAAAAAGGTACTTATTCTGGCCATTGAATACATTCATAGCACAAGGGTACTATTGGACTAAAATTTTCCAACTCCAAGCTATTTATACCAGGGCTTTGGGTCAACTCTGAAACTATCAACAGAAGCCAAATACCTGGGCATCTACCTAGACAAACAAGTCAACTGGGCTAAACACACAGAGTACATCATGACGAAGGCTAGCATAGCGCTATGGCAATGCAAAAGACTGCTAGGCAGAAATTGGGGAATAAGTCCTAAAATTACCTACTGGCTGTATACCACAGTTATTCGTCCAGTCATCACGTATGGCTCTATAGTGTGGTGGCCGAGGACAAACTTGAATATAGCCCAGAAAGAACTAGAAAAGCTACAGAGATATGCTTGCGTAACAATTACCAGCAGCATGAAAACAGCACCTACTGCTGCCCTTCAGGCAATGCTGGGACTACCACCCCTGCACATTGTAGTAAGGGAGGAAGCTACACTAGCAATATTCAGACTGGAACTATTGGGTGTCCTAAGAAAGGATGACAGAATTAAACACACCCATATAAGGGAGGATGCCATCAAAATATAGCCAATGATGGCGGCAACGTGCGACAGAACCCTAAAAACACTGCTTTCAAAAGCACTACAACATAGAACTTATACCAGAAGGACATGACCACTCGGGTATAAACAAACTCAAGAGTTTACACGCATGGATCAAAAACAAACAATGGTACAGGTGTCGGAGTCTTCTCCGATGAACTCAATATAAAGATAACCAGACCCCTTGGTATGCATAGCAATGTATATCAGGCGGAATGTGTAGGTATATTACTAGCGGCACAAGTCGTAGTCGTAGAGACCAGAGGAGTCACAGATTCGTACATACGGATACTCTCCGACAGTGCCTCCGTACTCCAATCACTAAAGAAAAGTCTTTTTACTTCCAAATTGATACTAGAATGCCATAATGCCCTAGAACGCATTTCGGTGAGAAACAGGAATAAGGTGACACTATAGTGGATTAAAGGACACAGTGGATCACGCGGTAACGATGCAGCGGACGAGATGGCGAGACGAGGCTCAAATTCCAAAGCCATCGGACCAGAACCAATAATACCAATCCCATTTAATCAGATTAAGAACTGGCTAAGAAACCACACACAGACACTAGCAGCGGAGTGGTGGAACTCGACACCAGGGTGCAGGCAATCCAGGGAGGCCATGCCATCCCTGGACAGGAAACTGTCTAGACGTCTTCTACGGATGGACAGAAATAGCCTCAGACTGGTGATCATCACTGGACACTGAGCATTTTTACACAATAGGTATCACGGACAGTTCTCTGTGCAGAGCGTGCATGGAGGAGGAGGAAACGGTGGCGCATGTGCTTCTTAGGTGCACAGGCGTAGCCAAGATCCGCAGGGAGACTATCGGCTCACCGGTAACAGTCGCAGATGCCCTGAGGAGACCGGGAAGAATTATCTGCTTTTGGAGGGAGGTGGGCAGGCTGGAATGACCAGAAGGCCGCCATGGCTCACGCACAATGGTCCACTACACGGACTAAGTGCGGAAACCGAACCCCTTAACATAGAACATATACCAGGGCTTGGAAACCGGTTTTTTAAACCGATTCGATGAATTTACCCATGGAACTTTATGAAAAAGGTTTAGTTCCTCTAAACCGGTTATTGAACTAGTTATTAAAATATGGCTATTCTGAATTAACAGGTCAAAATTTTCATACACGGAAACAATGATGTAAAAAGTATCGATTCGTGATACGCTCACAAAACAATCGAAAAAAGTGTTCCGAATGCAGCAACAGCAGACATACACATATTTCGAACACATTTACGGGTCAACAACACTCTATACGGGTAGGCTCGTGCCCCGTGGGGACGTTTAATGAGCTCATGATGATGAGTACCCGTCAATGTTGGCCGGTATTCAAGCCCAACCATAAAACAAAGTTGGTGGGCGCACTCACTCATAGTCAATGTCGTCGTTCTGCGCCCAGCCGGCGTCGCGCGATATGTCGTCGAGCGAGGAGATCTGCTCGTCGCGCAGTATCGGCCTCGCGGTGAGCACCTCGACGGCGCGCGGCGTGGCGGGCGGCGGGCGCGGGCCGGCCCGAGCGCCGCGCCCCTCGCGCAGGTTGCCCAGCGTGCCCAGCCCGAGCCCAGCGCCGTTGCTACCTTTCATCAGCTGTAACCACACCGGACGTTCAATACGTACAACACATATGAAACATGAAACTCATTACTGCTCGGAATCGTGACCATTTTAAATGGATTTAGACAACTAAACCGGCACAGACAGATATCTAATAGACAATATTGATTTTAATTTGTATCTGGAACTCCAGCAGTTTGAAAGTGATTTTTAAATTTAAAATAGTACTGGAAGCAAGTCTGGTCATAATGTGAAAATGGATTTTGAAAAGGTCTTAAGTCAATTTGCCCAAAATCCCGACTTATTGCACTCTTCGTTAGGGGGGCAGAAGTTTCAGGAACTATTTTTAAAAAACTGAGCATTCTATCGCATTTTCCAGTTTTATTGAAGATTCCTAAGGTCGGTTGTATTGAGGAACAATATTTTTGATTATTGAGCGTCGTTGGTTCATTGATATCGACTGTTGCCTTACAATATGGAAGGTGCAGGTTCAAATCCCACCATGTTCAAATGTATTTTCGAAATTATGTATACGTTTATGACGCTCTTATGGTGAAGGCGTTTGCCTTCACCATAAGAGCGTGAGAAAATGTTTTCTTTTAATAGCATCTCTACATATTTTCATGCAGTATACTCAGTAGCCCCACATTATCTGTTTGAATGTACTTACGAAGGACGGCAGAATAGCACGGAAAGCGGGTGTTTGTTGTGCGACGGGCGTCGAGACGGGCGCGGCGGCGGGTGACGACGCGGCTTCCTGGCGGACGCCCGCGGTACCACCGCACGTCCAGCTGCCTTCCGCTGCAGCAGAACCAGTGATATTTTTTCATAATTATCGTATTATTTAATAATATATTATATTTAATCTTAAACAAGTATAATAGTATTAAGTCCTTCAACCCTGTGACAGCTGCTGACTGATGTTTGAAATAGATTTCCTGTATTGTCTGAAATACTTGTGGTTAAAAGGTTAATGTTTGTCCAAAATCATCCAAAGTCAATTTATTATTATTATTCACAATAAAAGTAGACAGACAAAGCAAACATCCCACACTATGGTTTGACAACCCATTTGGTGACATTAGCTACTACACTAAGGGTTCCGGGTTTGATCCCCAGGCTGTACAAACATTATGTGCATGAACATGTCTATTTGTAATAGTCTGGGTGTTTTCCATGTATAAATGTNATTTCGATCCTTGTCGCGAGTATCCATACGGTCTCTTTCACGCATATCTATTCGATCTCTCTCTATATTATCACCACGTTCTTTGTCTCTAATATCCGATTCCCTATGCCTATTATCATTGCGATCCCTATCACCCCTTTCATTTCTATCACGAGAGTCTTTTTGCGGTTGCATTAGCGTTGAAGAGTCGCGCATTTGTCGTCGCTGTTCCTCTTGTTTCAGTTGTTTTGCACGGGCCGCTATTTGAGCAACTTCATTACTATGCTGCTGTCGACGTTCCGCCCAAATTTGATCTTCGTCTCCAGGCTCCACGAGTTTTCCTTCTGGCCGTTCAGTCTCAATACTGGCCCGGTTTTTATTCGACGATTTGTTCGGGCAGTTGACTCACCATCGGAGAAATCAAGTTTTTGACTGTGAACAAAATACAAATAACAATTGTATTATGGCTTTAAGCAACTTTTTCGGGTAGACTCTTTTCTGTTGGCCGTAGATGGCTTTTACGGCTTAACCGGGCAAGTGGCGAGCGCAGTTGGCTCACAGGCTAAATTAAAACAGAGGGTAAGGTGCCAGAGAGTGTAATCCAGTTATTAGGCATATATAAAAAATAGCAATTATAAAATGTAACATGCAAATATTCAATTGCACCAAAATAATTGTATCTTGTTACTGGATTCTCACCAGAACTAAAATATATAAAAAAAAGGTACTTATTCTGGCCATTGAATACATTCAAAGCACAAGGGTACTATTGGACTAAAATTTTCCAACTCCAAGCTATTTATACCAGGGCTTTGGGTCAACTCTGAAACTATCAACAGAAGCCAAATACCTGGGCATCTACCTAAACAAACAAGTCAACTGGGCTAAACACACAGAGTACATCATGACGAAGGCTAGCATTGCGCTATGGCAATGCAAAAGACTGCTAGGCAGAAATTGGGGAATAAGTCCTAAAATTACCTACTGGCTGTATACCACAGTTATTCGTCCAGTCATCACGTATGGCTCTATAGTGTGGTGGCCGAGGACAAACTTGAATACAGCCCAGAAAGAACTAGAAAAGCTACAGAGATATGCTTGCGTAGCAATTACCAGCAGCATGAAAACAGCACCTACTGCTGCCCTTCAGGCAATGCTGGGACTACCACCCCTGCACATTGTAGTAAGGGAGGAAGCTACACTAGCAATATTCAGACTGGAACTATTGGGTGTCCTAAGAAAGGATGCCAGAATTAAACACACCCATATAAGGGAGGATGCCATCAAAATACAGCCAATGATGGCGGCAACGTGCGACAGAACCCTAAAAACACTGCTTTCAAAAGCACTACAACATAGAACTTATACCAGAAGGACATGACCACTCGGGTATAAACAAACTAAGAGTTTACACGGATGGGTCAAAAACAAACAACGGTACAGGTGTCGGAGTCTTCTCCGACGAACTCAATATAAAGATAACCAGACCCCTTGGTATGCATAGCAATGTATATCAGGCGGAATGTGTAGGTATATTACTAGCGGCACAAGTCGTAGAGACCAGAGGAGTCACAGATTCGTACATACGGATACTCTCCGACAGTGCCTCCGTACTCCAATCACTAAAGAAAAGTCTTCTTACTTCCAAATTGATACTAGAATGCCATAATGCCCTAGAACGCATTTCGGTGAGAAACAGGAATAAGGTGACACTATAGTGGATTAAAGGACACAGTGGATCACGCGGTAACGATGCAGCGGACGAGATGGCGAGACGAGGCTCAAATTCCAAAGCCATCGGACCAGAACCAATAATACCAATCCCATTTAATCAGATTAAGAACTGGCTAAGAAACCACACACAGACACTAGCAGCGGAGTGGTGGAACTCGACACCAGGGTGCAGGCAATCCAGGGAGGCCATGCCATCCCTGGACAGGAAACTGTCTAGACGTCTTCTACGGATGGACAGAAATAGCCTCAGACTGGTGATCGGGATCATCACTGGACACTGCACTAAACAAACACTTTTACACAATAGGTATCACGGACAGTCTCTGTGCAGAACGTGCATGGAGGAGGAGGAAACGGTGGCGCATGTGCTTCTTAGGTGCACAGGCGTAGCCAAGATCCGCAGGGAGACTATCGGCTCCGGTAACAGTCGCAGATGCCCTGAGGAGACCGGGAAGAATTATCTGCTTTTGGAGGGAGGTGGGCAGGCTGGAATGACCAGAAGGCCGCCATGGCTCACGCACAATGGTCCACTTCACGGACTAAGTGCGGAAACCGAACCCCTTAACATAGAACATATACCAGGGCTTGGAAACCGGTTTTTTAAACCGATTCGATGAATATACCCATGGAACTTTATGAAAAAGGTTTAGTTCCTCTAAACCGGTTATTGAACTAGTTATTAAAATATGGGCTGAATTGACAGGTCAAAATTTTCATACACGGAAACAATGATGTAAAAAGTATCGATTCGTGATACGCTCACAAAACAATCGAAAAAGTGTTCCGAATGCAGCGACAGCAGACATACACATATTTCGAATTTCGAACACATTTACGGGTCAACAACACTCTATACGGGTAGGCTCGTGCCCCGTGGGGACGTTTAATGAGCTCATGATGATGAGTACCCGTCAATGTTGACCGGCATTCAAGCCCAACCATAAAACAAAGTTGGTGGGCGCACTCACTCATAGTCAATGTCGTCGTTCTGCGCCCAGCCGGCGTCGCGCGATATGTCGTCGAGCGAGGAGATCTGCTCGTCGCGCAGTATCGGCCTCGCGGTGAGCACCTCGACGGCGCGCGGCGTGGCGGGCGGCGGGCGCGGGCCGGCCCGAGCGCCGCGCCCCTCGCGCAGGTTGCCCAGCGTGCCCAGCCCGAGCCCAGCGCCGTTGCTACCTTTCATCAGCTGTAACCACACCGGACGTTCAATACGTACAACACATACGAAACATGAAACTCATTACTGCTCGGAATCGTGACCATTTTAAATGGATTTAGACAACTAAACCGGCACAGACAGATATCTAATAGACAATATTGATTTTAATTTGTATCTGGAACTCCAGCAGTTTGAAAGTGATTTTTAAATTTAAAATAGTACTGGAAGCAAGTCTGGTCATAATGTGAAAATGGATTTTGAAAAGGTCTTAAGTCAATTTGCCCAAAACCCGACTTATTGCACTCTTCGTTAGGGGCAGAAGTTTCAGGAACTATTTTTAAAAAACTGAGCATTCTATCGCATTTTCCAGTTTTATTGAAGATTCCTAAGGTCGGTTGTATTGAGGAACAATATTTTTGATTATTGAGCGTCGTTGGTTCATTGATATCGACTGTTGCCTTACAATATGGAAGGTGCAGGTTCAAATCCCACCATGTTCAAATGTATTTTCGAAATTATGTATACGTTTATCTGACGCTCTTATGGTGAAGGCGTTTGCCTTCACCATAAGAGCGTGAGAAATGTTTTCTTTTAATAGCATCTCTACATATTTTCATGCAGTATACTCAGTAGCCCCACATTATCTGTTTGAATGTACTTACGAAGGACGGCAGAATAGCACGGAAAGCGGGTGTTTGTTGTGCGACGGGCGTCGAGACGGGCGCGGCGGCGGGTGACGACGCGGCTTCCTGGCGGACGCCCGCGGTACCACCGCACGTCCAGCTGCCTTCCGCTGCAGCAGAACCAGTGATATTTTTTCATAATTATCGTATTATTTAATAATATATTATATTTAATCTTAAACAAGTATGTAATAGTATTAAGTCCTTCAACCCTGTGACAGCTGCTGACTGATGTTTGAAATAGATTTCCTGTATTGTCTGAAATACTTGTGGTTAAAAGGTTAATGTTTGTCCAAAATCATCCAAAGTCAATTTATTATTATTATTCACAATAAAAGTAGACAGACAAAGCAAACATCCCACACTATGGTTTGACAACCCATTTGGTGACATTAGCTACTACACTAAGGGTTCCGGGTTTGATCCCCAGGCTGTACAAACATTATGTGCATGAACATGTCTATTTGTAATAGTCTGGGTGTTTTCCATGTATAAAATGTATATTTTTACAAAAAAAATAATATAAGTATTATTATGGCACTGTGTTAATGTCAGTGGATATTAATTATTTATTATGGTGACTGTAGTCCTAATGAGTACACCACCTAGTGGGATTAGGAGGAGTTATCACTAACTTGTGACATGACATGTTAGGTCACAATATCCAATAGTATCACTACCTGAGAGCCTAACTATTATAACTAACAACAATGGGATTTTGTATGGTATAGTTACTTTGAGCTAATGCTTACTATAACCTGTTACTACCTCGTTTATAGAGGTTACTTAAAACTGTGATATCTCCTAAAATATTCAAAGGCCGGCAACGCATTTCAGTGCCCTCTGGTATTGCAAATGTACATGGGCGGTGATGACATTTACCATCAGATGAGCCGTTTGCTTGTTTGCCTGCTATAGTATATAAAAAAAATTGAAATAAATTATTGTGATGAATAATTAAACATTTTTATTTGAATATATGCTGTTTATGAAAAAATCTTTGCAAATAATGCATTATTTTAGAAATAATTCAGTTAGCTAACAAACGTTATAGAGATCTAATTGGCGCTTCCTTTTTTAGAACTTTTAAAGGAGAACAATAGTGTCATACATGACTATTCTGAAACTTAAACCATTTACGCAGTGTACGCAGCAGAAGGTTTAAATAGAAAAAAAAACAACCGATTTTGAAACATTCTTCTTTGCTGCTCCAAAAGACTTTTGTCTATAAATAAGCTATCTAACACTGACAGAGTTTTTCAAATTGGACCCATAGTTGCCGAGATTCGCGCGTTTAAACAAACATACTCTTCAGCTTTATAATATTAGTATAGATAAATTTGAATACAATATAAAGGTCCTTACTTTGTGGTCTGAGTTGTGGCTGTGGCACGGCATGTTCTGAAGAGCGATGTGAAGGCTGTGCTGCTGCTTCCAGGGAGGGGAACTCTGTCCTGAAGTGTGGAGAAGATGGTGGTGGTAATGCCACCCAGCCGCCGGGGCCTGTGCCCGCAATAGCACCACTGTTCGATGTTGTAGTCTATAAAAAAAAGGAGCATCTCAAGCAGGTGCACATTATCAAAGGGGGGCAAGTAGTACCACTTTTAAGTGATACTATATATACACCACTATTTTTTTTAAATTAGTTTTTATTAGTTTGCATAAAATATGAAGTATGAGCTTGCACTTACTATAGTTTGAGAAGAGCATGTTGCTGGTGTAGAAACAGTTGTAGTAGCAGCAGAAACAGAGCTGAAAATAAAAGTCAGTTATTAAATAAGTGATTAAATCATATCAATATGTCATTTATAATGTCAAATACAAAAAAGATAAATTATATATAATTTATTTGCATACTTAGTGTTTGGATCTTGACCAGTTTCTGTTTTTAAAGAAGGTAAATTAGCTGGTGGACGTCTAGCTGAAGGGACTTTTCCAAGACTTTGCATTCCATGTTTGCGGCTTAGTTGAGATTTTACTGAGGACGGTTCGGAGTTCTCGTTCTGAAAATAATTATGAAAATATATCAGTAAATGTTATATATTTAACATAATACAATTAGGTTACTCAACAAGCTAACTAAATCTAAAATACAAAGGGTATGACTATCATAATTTTTAAGTGGCATATTATATATTTTAACATGAAGTTATTCTATCCTTGATTTATACAGAGAATGATGAAACATTGTTTAATTCATCTTGGATAAATAGCACATTATGGATTAAATTTGTTAAAAAGTATGTGTAAAATGAAAATATTGAAAAGTAATAAACATTTTTTTTGTTTTCCGTTGATAGCATATTTAGAATAGAATTAGAATAGAAGAATGAGCAGTTAGTGCAAATAAAAATAAAACAATATTTAAAACTAAAATACCTTAAGCTTAATTAATATGTACTGTTAGAATTATTGTTCTTAAAATACAAAATTGCAATAATTATTTTATTACACATTCAAAAAGAATTCAAAATATGAAAATTACATATATATCATAAAGAAACAAGGCCACTAGAAGTACTTATGTTGCAGTTATACTCTAACATGAAGGTCAGACCACTCAACTGTAACTGTAATATGGATAGATCTCTTGTATCATGAATTTGATAAAATGATTCTGTATACCAAAATATATCTGTTGGGTCATTCTACCTGCTGATTATTCATTGTTAATTTAGGGGGTGTATCGCTTATCCTAGCAGTTCTAGAATACTGTTGCAAATAATGGAAACGGCAATAGATATTACTCACCCTGTTAGCGCAATACAAGCTATTGATGTCCAACTTTTGGTATTTTTGCTTGCCGGACGTCGGCTTCGTCTGCGCCGTAGTACCTCCGCCGCCCGGCGTTGAGAGTGCAGACATGCTGCGATGTACACACCATCAGGAGGTCACCCTCTCACTAACCACCAACTGGAACCAGGATAACGACACTCACTTCAAACTGTTAACTCACTTCCAATAAAATTATCACTTTAGCAGTATACTCCTAAATAAAAATACCACTTTTGCAGTATATTAATTGATTTTAACAAAGTCAGGACCGAGAACAGTAACAGTCATTTAATCACAAATCACTTTCACAGCAGTGTAAATTGGAGCCCTGCCCTCGTAAGTTTATTGACGTGTTACATCCGTACGCTAAATCGATGATTTGTAATGTAGTTGCACACGTATTTTATCCTTCATATAAGTAGCATTCATTGGTTTAAATACTACAGCTCTAATTACCAGTTTTAACAAAATGTAAAAAAGAACGGTAAATACAAACTAATTTCTGGGATACGATCGACAACAAATGCGAAATAATTATTCACCTTGGTCCGTTATACCTGGTATTACAATATGTAAATAAACTAAGCTCAAATGCTATTGACTTAACGAAGATTACTTTAGATTTTTACTATATTCTACGCTACCAAAACTTATATCACTTTATTTTAAGATGGCGTCTCCAAAAGACGATCTCCTTCCTTTTCACAATCAATAGAGTGACGTCACAAAGACTAAAGACGCGATACAGCGCCCTCTGGTGCAATCAATGTTAAAGATATCCATAGACAACCTATATTCCGATGTTTCTACCAGCTGATGGTAGCTTTGTATTTAAAAAATTAAGCCACCCGAAGTATTTAAATATTATAATTTTATTACCGGTTGTAGTAAGGGTTTATAGTATCTTTAAATGAGGAAGGTGGTTTTTATACTAGTATATATTTTGTTATTTTATTATTTAGCCTTATCTAAATATCTGCGTTCTTATTTAGGCAGACACCATTCTTTTTAAACCGAACCGAAGTTTCTCAAGCTTTGTAGTCGCTGCTCTCTCTATAGTAACTTCCCCAAAAACTACCTAGAGATACTTACTTTCCCGCATGACGGAGACACGTGGATCAAGCCACCTCTTATGGCCTACGGCTTGGAAGGGAAACAGGCATTATGCCACTGCTTAAGGCCTAAGCATTTTCTCATGAGCAGAGCCCCAGCTACCATAATTATGTGCAAAGTGTGCTATATACACTGGCGCCATCCTTGAGAGGTGCCAAAGCCAAGAGACAAAAAGAATTTGAAAAGAGAAACAAAAAATATTTAGAAACAAAAGTTGCGAAATTAAATAGGATTAGGTAATACATTAAAGTATCTGAATACTTTGTAATTATGTACACACGAAACTTAACTAAGACAAGAAACTTAGTTTTTTTTTATTATAAATAATTGATGTCGTAATTTCCATCATATAAAATATCTATAAGTTGTTTTTCAGAGTTGTAGCGCTGGGCTGTTCTTGGGACTATGCAGCGATGCGGTATCGACTGGCGATATATCGCTGGTCTGAACGAGGCGTCACGTCCTCATTGATGGCCGTTGGAGCAGACGAGATCTGGAGTAGAGACCGCGTCTTGGCTCGGGTAGCGTGGGACGCCCGATAGACCGACGACTTGCGAAAGGTCGCTCATGGAGGCTGGATGAGAAAGCAGAGGACATTTGACGTAAAATGGGGGATACCTATGTCCAGCAGTGGACTGCGATAAATGAAGAGACAAGAAAAATAAATATTTCTCTTCTTGATCTTGTTTTTTATTAATAACTGTAGTTTGTTTTGGATAAGTGTCTCAAAAAAATGTGATTTCTTTCCCTATTTCTTCCTACAAAATAATACATATAGAAACAAGATAGGTGTGTCGGTTTATCGTTACAGTCAAATTCAGAGGCTAGCGAATTCAATGATTTTTCTCGCAGAGACAGATATACAACGGTCAATCTCTTCTCTTACGCTTGCGCAATGAGCATCTTTGCATCATATTGATGAACGAAAAATCAGTAGGCGAAGTTCTGCGAAGGAGTTCATAAAACGAGGAGTGTCTGAGAAAACCGGCAGCCATCATGGCCGGGAATTTAGGAATGGAGCAGTTGATTCCTATAGTGAATAAGCTGCAGGATGCCTTCACTCAGTTGGGGGTGCATATGCAGCTGGACTTACCACAAATTGCTGTTGTAGGTGGACAGTCTGCTGGTAAAAGTTCCGTCTTGGAAAATTTTGTGGGAAGGTACGTTGCTTTGATATAAACTCAATAATATGTCCTTTCTACAGAGAATTAAAAATCTAATAATTCGGAATCTTATTGATTACAGAAACAGAAATTATTTTAAACCAATATCAGCTAGGGATCCTATTATAAATAGAATATAGGGTAGAATAGAAGGGTTTAATTCATACGAACGCGAGAATAAAAGATTTGATTGAAATATTCTTATTTTATAAGTATTTATTTCTAAACGTTCGCATAAAAATATATTATTTATGTTCTTTATTGCATTAATTTGTGATCAGAAGAAGTTGCTATCAAAAAATACGCATGAAAAAAATAATAATGGCAAAATTATTTACATATTCGATACAAAAACATTACATATAGTATTATTTTTGTACTTTGGCCTACATTTAGTGCGCATGTCAAATCTTATTGATTTATGAATGTGGTCATAAGTTTTATGATTCGACTCGTCAGTTGATGAAATTATCGACTTATAGTTATTAAAACTAGTATGATAAGATAAAATTTTAATTGTACAAACATTAAGTTAGGATAAGTAGAACACCTATTAGAAAATATTGAAATACAGATACTTTGAATGTAGGTATATGTACTATGAATGTAGGGTGTTCTTCTATTTATAATATACATTTTGCAGATAAGTTAAACAAAACATTCGAAGTTTTGTAATTTATCGCTTTAGTGCTGCAGATTTTTTTGTGAAGCTGAGATATAAAGCATCCAATCTCCTTTTGACACTAGCCTGACAGACACCACTAGTAGAATCGAAACGCAACGTAACCACCCACCACCATATTGAAAAATAAATTAGTTTATCGATGATGAATTGATGATGAGCAAGTGTTAGTGTAGTGATTGTTATTCGTAAAAATGGCTGGGAATTTTGGAATGCAACAACTAATCCCTATTGTAAACAAATTACAAGATGCCTTTGTGCAAATGGGCGTGCACATGTCTTTGGATCTTCCACAAATTGCAGTTGTGGGTGGTCAATCCGCTGGAAAAAGTTCAGTATTAGAAAATTTTGTAGGAAGGTGAGTCCTTTCTCCATCGTACAACATTGTTTAAACATATCTTCGCCTTACCATAAATAATTTCGAGATAATGAAATCGAACAAAGATTTAAATGCTAATGACTAAATTGTACTTCAAACAAAAGTGAATTTAAGTTATTTGTACAAGGTAGTCTTTAGGTCGAATTTAATATTTTTTACATATTTTTCTGAAAATGCCAATAAACTTCATATTATCAAAGTTTAATATACAAAATTGTATGAACAAAAGTAACTACTTCATCTTATATTAATTTTATATCTCATGAACGAAAATCAACATAGATAATAGTAAAAGTGATTCAGTTTCGATCAGTTATATCACCAGGGGAACTATGAAAATCTGATATATATTTGTCAACTTTTGATTTCAAATGTTCAATGCTGCATTAGCTTTACACATACATTTCCAAATGGCATAAATTATACCTGATTTTTATTATGGAAATGTGGCTTAAAGAAATATTTTATAGGATTATTGGTATTAGACACAAAATACAGTTTTGAAATTAATAAGCTTTGGGAAATGCCTCAAAAATGTAAACAAACTCTCAAAACATGAACTGCATATATGGCATTTCTGATTAATACAAAACAAAATTTGTTTTGTAACTAAAATTAAATATGAGCTTCATCATCATCATCATCAGCAGATTTGTGAAATTAAAGCTGTCAAAATCACATTATTTGCACTCAAATTCATATCTTCATATTTTTTGAGTATCATCATAGATTTATATTTAAATATTTGTTGCTCTAAGGAATAATATGATTAATTAATGTTGTTTACAGTCATTAATATTGTTTATACAAAACCCTTGTCTTGCCTAAGTTGTTTAGTAAATACTAACATTGTTATCACAATCTATCTGATAGTAAAGAATTATTGCAATCAATAATTTGAATTGTGCTCATTGCCTCAATAGATAAATAAAAAACAAGGGTTCTAAGTAGAAATTCTTTCCTTCTATACATATTGTATCAATTAATCATCAATTTATGTTGTCTTTTATTGTTGGTTTTTTCTGTTAATGATGACTCAATTTCTCCATAGTTAAAGACATAATTTTGTTTCAAGAATACATCACGTAGTTGATTTCAGTTCATGTTATTGAAAACTTTTATGTTTGCCTCAGCACTAAAAACAGACACCAGTCTAACTTCTTGTGCATACTGCCAAAATGCTCTTTTGGCCTGTTCACATACACTAAACCAGTGTGCTCAGTATGTCGTGTTGTGGTACTGGTGTGGTTACATTGATGAAGGGTAAACTTGTATTGACAAAGGAATTAAGTATATGAGTTGTGTGAAAAATATAGACTGTCATGTCATGCAAGTAAAGTTGAAATAAACATTTGCATACCTATGTAAAAAATGATTGTTTTTTTATCTGAGAATTTTCTGATATATGATTTACAAAAAAAAGCAATATACTTATTTATTATAGATACTAACAAACTAATGATTATTCCAAAAGAACAAGTATCTCTCTTCATTCAAAAAGCTAGTCAGCTTAATTTAGGGCTAGAAAGCACTATGTGAATTTTCACCTGTGTGATATTCCTTACAAATCCTATTTTAATTTGACCATTAAGCATTATTTTTATATTCTAAGTGTTTTTCTTTTACAGAGACTTCTTGCCTCGTGGGTCTGGCATTGTTACTCGACGTCCATTAATTTTACAACTAATACATGGAAATGCAGGTTTGTTTTTCAATTAATACTCTTTCAAATGAAACATTTTTTGTACTAAAATATCTTTTTTATATATTGGGTGACCTCCAATAAGATTTGTAGCCATATTGCTTTGATTGGACAAGATCTTTTCTTATCAAGGCCCTAATTAAATGATATTTGACTTCACTTGACTTGGGATATGAGTACATTAACTTTATATCTAATTGAATATGTTTGTGAAATTTATTCAAAAGATAATTTTGTGTTGTATTAATGATTTCAATGTTTATATTTCAATGTTTATATTTCCTATAACACATTCACTTACCAACATTTTTTTATGAGTAAGATGTATATTGACCTTCAGTCACCTCCTGAATGTCTAAATGGCTAATTATCCCCACTGACATTGTAACTAATTGTGTGTGCGAAACAGCCAGAGGTTTTAAACTACTACAAATGACAAGTTATTCAAATAGCAATTATGTTTTTTCTACAAATTTTATGAAGTCATATGACCATAGTTGCTGAAATGTTGTACTTAGAAAGTCTTTAGCATGTAAAATAATCAATTTAACGTGGTCCGTCAAAGGCGGAATCCGTAAGTTCACTAGCCTCTCATTATGAATTACAGAAGGTTTTAAATTATTTTTAGGTAATAATTCTTATTTATTTATTTTAGTTAAAACTAGCCAGAGATTTACAATGTCTAGATTACCCTTAACAAACAACTATTTACTGTAGTTTTGTGATTAAGGTTTCTAATATTGCAGTAATTGCTGGATATGTTTCTAAGCACCATATACATTTTAGAATATGCTGAGTTCCTGCACTGCAAAGGCAAGAAGTTTGTGGACTTCAATGAGGTGCGTTCAGAGATCGAGGCGGAAACGGATCGTATAACGGGCTCAAATAAGGGAATCTCCCCTGTGCCCATCAACTTACGTGTCTATTCGCCTAATGGTAAGTTTGTGTATTAAATATATTACCATTATCAAGTAAACCATAACCAACCAAACTAACTAGATGTACAAACACGAAAAAATATCAACTAAAAAATGACGCAAGTCGCTTGACACATACATAGACTTATTGTTATTTATTTGACATAAAATTGTTCATTAAAATTTTAATCTTAACGCGTCATTAAAAGGGTACAATATCAAGGACGAGCAAACTACTATGTCACTATGACATGTAGCTAGCGACGTGAATACGAATGAAAATTCTGCCCAACTGACGCGATGGCCAGACTTTTGCCACAGACACTTTTTGAGTCAGATTGTGCTTATCTGTCATGTCTATACATTGTAAATGCGGAAGCTGCACGTTATTAGGGTTTCGTACCCAAATGGCAAAAACGGAGCCCTTATAGATTCCTCATGTTTGTCCGTCCGTATGTCACACCCTTTTTTCTCCGAAAATATAGGCACTACACTGTTCAAACTTTGTAAGTTTATGTATTCTGTGAACCGATATGAGGTTTTGATAAGAAACTTAAAAGAATATATTTTATTTTATGTTAATTGATGTTGCGAAACCCTCTACAGGCAAGTCCGACTTGCACTTGGCCAATTTTTATTTACGATATCTTAGTGCCACGAAGTGTCGATTTGAGTAAGAAGCTAGTTTGTTACTAGTAATACTAGTTCATATTAAGAATGTTCATGGGAATGCGCGCAAAACGGAATTAATAAAAATTATAATTGTTATTAATTCATGTTGCGTATTATGTAAGGTAGTACAGGAAATTGTGAACCCACTTATCAGTGCGGCCTTACTATGCTGTTCGTTCTACATCTGTTTAAGATCGTTGAACGATTTTAATAACAATACAATTGCGCTCTAGATAGATATTTTTAGCTGGATGTATGTAGGTATCGAAAAATTTATGAATAATTTAGCCAGGTCGGCACGGAAAGAAGCGGGTTCGTATGAATTTCATTCAGTTTAAACCTATGAGTATTTAGTAGTAGTGAGCTCATTGCGCTGTGGTGATGCACTCAACTATTAATGAGTCAATTTACTTTAGATAACGAATCTGAATGACTGAATAAAAATAACGCTAATAAATAATTATATAAATAAAGACGTAAATGTCGATACCGTTCAAATTAATTATTTTATATTTATTGTTTGATATTAATGATAATATATATTATGAGAGGTAGATAAGTCACCAGTGGGCGCATTGTGAAGACTCGAAACCAACCCAATTGGGTCGTCTTTCAGTTAGTCTGCATCGAGCGCATCAATGAACGTTTCGCTTTGTTTTGTATGTGTGCTTTCCAATTTTAATCTAATATGTCATGTAATGTGTTTCGAAAGTGTACAAATTATGACTCCAAAACTAATACATTTCATACCACATATTGGTATTCTTTGATATTAAGATTTATTAGTACAATTCTTATATTATTTACCAAATATTCTTACAAATGTCGCTTGGGCGGCCATTGTGGGTGAAGAAAGAGAGGATAATTGGTTTTCGTGCTAGAGCGATGAGGACGCGAAACGTCTATACTCAAATCAAATCAAAATATCTTTATTCAAAAAATCTTTTACAAATGCTTTTGAATCGTCAATTGTTATTATATTTTTAATGACTCTACGACCGGTCCGGAATCGAGATCTTCGAGAAGAGCCGGTAAAAAACTCGATAGTCACTCTTTAAAACGTTTTAAAGAGTGACTTTCGAGATTTTTAAGAACTCTGTCCAACCACTTATTTTCTGTGTGACAGCTTACGTCTATGAATAACTGTTTTTATATTCCACACAAGTGTATTGCAGTAATAATGTACTTTATTGCCTGCCTTTAGAAGTGTCCTGTGCATAATAATGAGACACAAAATGCCTTAAATCATAAATTATCTTCGTATCGATTATTTATTTCTGCTTTAGATTTAAAAAATGCTCTCGTTTGGTAAATTTAATTATAAAATGCTTATTTAATAACGAACGTATATGTCAAGTTTAATCGAGAATTAAGCACGATTACACCTTTTTTTTGTTGATTATAAAATCACATGCATACCCACTTATTTATATAATAGACTAACAAGGTAATTGGGAATATTAATCTCATAGACAAAATTATAAATATTATTAATAATTCATATTAAAAATACGTCGAATCATTAAATCGATTCCAATTTGCTCTTTAATAAAATTGATATGTGTTTCAAATCGAATATTTAAATTGCGAGGGCATCACTTTTTACGATAAATCTCAAACCGTCAAAAAGATAATAGGTGATTAGACCGTAGGGTCGGAAAGAGTTCTACAGTCCGATCACAGTTATTTTACCTCTGACAGATGTCAGCGTACATTTTGTATAAGTTGGTATTGTGTGTTCCGGTTGCCGTGTCAGATTTATCAATGTCTATAATGTTTCAGTAATAATTAAGACCTAAATCCTGTCAAAAAAGATTTCAAGGCATGCAAGAATAATTATGCTAGGCGTGCAAAGTGTTTATGAAAAGGAAAAAGCGAGTAAAACTTCTTAAACCCTTTTTGAAATGTGTCGTGTGTCGGTTTGCCGCCTTGACTGACGTGTGAAATAGTGTTGCCAACAATAAGTTTTTTGCCGGTTTCCATGGTGCAGTCTGTACTTTCATATTTTAATTTGATAATGAGTGTTTCAATTAAAATGACTGATTGCAATAAATAATTTATATTAGGTATGTTATGAAATATAAAATAATCGAGTTCATAATATTTTTATATTTCAAGATTATCTGAAAATACTGTTAATACCATCACAAACTAAGGTAGCAGCTTCTTTTAAAACCAGAATAAAAAGTAAATATATTTATATATACACACACACATATTTATCTTTGTGCAATCAGAAACAATATCGATTTCCTAATAATATTAAATTCAAATTTAAAAAATGTGTCTATGAGTGCTGCCACTGCATTCGGAACACTTTTCGGTTGTTTTGTAACAAACAAAACAACCTAAATAAAAATTAATATAACATTATGAACTGTGTTTATTCAAATGATTCTTCCAATTAATTGAATTAGATTGATTACTCATGCCCGAATATTATTATTTCAAAGATAAGATTAAAATTTATGTGTTACCTTTTTAGTGCAATTACACATTTTCTGGATATCTGGCGCAAAATGGGGGAGACCTATGTCCAGCAGTGGACTGCGATAGGTTGAATAGAGATACATTTTAGGTAATATGTTCACAGAATAGATGTAATATAAGGTACCCCCTTATAAAAACATAACGTACGTTATAAGCATGAAGATAGTAATTGACTAGGTTCTAGTTTAACTGCAAGACACTAGATCTTGTTATGTACTTTCCTTTTAGATAATATCCCATACCAAGTTAAACCATATAAATCTCACTTTATCTTATCAGTACATATGAGTCACGTATAATTTTATCATGTTTCGGAACAGTTACATGTCCTATTTGGAACATGTATCCGGCGATTGCCACCTACAACAAGAAGCAGGCTTAATGCATTGGCTTTTATCAAATTAAAACAGAAGGTTATATTCTAAACACAAAAAATAAATCCATTAATCATACATTAATTTAATTATTGTAAATCATCTGTAATTATTTTAATTAACCCATGGCGCGGGTTGATGGTCGCCCAAGTCAAGCAACTATCGCAGTGGTTGGTCATTGTCATATTAATTTTATTTATTTATTAGGGTTCCAGGGTTTATTCGGGCTAATACGGACCCGCATTCAACTCGACATAGAAGATATTTTGTGATTCTTCATTTGATTGTGACTTTTCAGAAAATTCAGGGCTCTGCCCAACTTTATAGATTTAATATCACTTGGGCTTAATTGGTTGTTGCCCAGGTGGATATCAGACGACATACAATTATTATCTCGAAACCTTACGGATTTGGGAAGGCAGAATAAGGCGCTGGTATCAGAATCTATAAATTAAACTCAAAAAGGATTTTTTTTTAAATAAATCTATAAAATATATGTGCTTTTGAATCGTCAAATAAGATTTTGTTTAAATCTAAATGAATCTACCTCCAGATCGGAGGGTTGTTATCTATCAAGAGGAATACGGCTTCTATCTTAGGATGGTAGGTACACTACTAGGCTAACACCCACTAATCTTTTTTGAGCCCACGTGTTGTGTAGCGGCCCAATTTCTCCGTTGAGCCATATAAGACATACCTACGCATAATGGCCAGGATTAACTACGCTTGGGTGTTACGTTTCCACATATGGGTAAGGAGGGATTTAAAGCCTCGTTGATTAAAATAATCGATTCCCATATACGATTATTATATTGATGATGACTAGCGGTGCCCCGTGTATAAGATAGAATATCTTATAATCCCGCAGAAAAACGTAACCTAAAATCGCTTCGTTAAGCCACCTTAAAGTGCGAAGCTCACACGACTCGCGGCTGCCTCGCGGAACACCATTACTTTATTTAACTAAATAAAAAGGTTTAAAAATAAATTAGCCTAATTTTTTCTTTATTACATCAGCTAATTGCCAAAAAAGTCCCGTCCAAATCTGTCCAGCCATTTCAGAGATTACCCGGAACACACTGACAGATAGACAAAATTTTTAAATATTGTTATTTTGGTATATGTGCCGTATATATATTCATATTCATGAAGAAATAATGGTTATTTCAATATTACAAACAGACACTTCAATTTTATTTATATGTATAGATAGATGACTTTGCCGAACTCGATAGTCACTCTTTTAAACTTTTTGTATCATTGGTTACAGAGTTTTGTCATTTACCTACACGCAACTTTAAAATAATTTATTACAAAGATTTTGTAACTGGATCACTATATGCAAGATCTAACTTTCTTCAAGAGGATTTTTTAGAACTTTAATGTAAAGTGGTGAAAAGGCAATTCGGCAAGATTTTGAGATATTTTATATATGTACATACATAATTGGTACAACATCTCGTTTAAATGTTACATTGGTTCCACCCACATTCTTTCGTCATGTGGAAATTGGTTTGGTACATTATCGCGTCCTGCGGAAATTGCATTTAATGACATTATTCGATTATGAGAAGATAGCAATATATATGTGGTTCATGGTTTAATAGGAAAGGGGTTGGGCATACTAAGTAAACTATGAGTAACAACGTGAACGCCTCATCGTACTTAATTGCATTAAAGCTTATTCGTAGAACACGCAATACAATTTACTTATGTAATTTTATTTTCTTAGTTATTAGTTTTATTATTTAAAGAGAGTAAAATTAGTATACATGCTATTTCCGGGGCTTTATTGTTATATCTTTTAAATTATTTAGGAATCATTTTCTAGCAGGATACTATCCTTATAATCCTATTATCTACTAGTTGCAAATAAACACGTTTAATAGGAAAACGCAAACAGAGAGTAATTAAATTAGTCACAGTCAGTAGGCTTATTATTCTAGTGAAGGCAACGTAATACATGTTATCGGTGTTTTATTGATTACCTTGAGGTAGCTTAAGAATAATTTTCCAGCATTCTATCTTTAAAATCTTATTATAACATACCTATGTACTATTAGTTGCAAATAAACACTTGAATTTATAACATAACATTATATATACAATGAGTAAGAAAATAGTGTATTTGAAATTGTTTCAACTTTTATAGTGCTCAACTTGACGCTGATCGACTTGCCGGGTCTTACCAAGGTGCCCATCGGCGACCAGCCTGTGGACATCGAGCAGCAGATCAAGGCGATGATCTTTCAGTTTATCCGTCGCGAGTCCTGCCTCATCCTTGCAGTCACTCCGGCCAACACTGACTTGGCTAACAGTGATGCCCTAAAACTTGCCAAAGAAGTCGACCCCCAAGGTTTGTGTTTTCGAGGCTTATCAGGAATACAATTATTATTTGATGAAAAAGGCAGTTTGGACCATATAAATTTGTTTGCATGAAAATTTATTGTATTGGTCTTAGTGTTTCCTTTGTACGTACAGTATGTAATTAATAAAAATATTTATAAATATACACCTATTTTAAACTTTCGTTTTGCTAAATATCTATAACATTTCTATTTTCATATTCTTTTTAGTTCCTACAGTTAAGACCCTGTTGGTTGATACCCCTTTATTTGTGCTAATGTTTTTTCTTGGTGTAACTGCACATGGAAGAATAAGAAGGTATATAAATTGTATCCGACCAGGTCTCCGAACTATCGGTGTTATCACCAAGCTGGATTTGATGGACGAAGGCACAGACGCGCGAGATGTTCTTGAGAACAAGCTGCTGCCGCTGCGGCGCGGGTACATCGGCGTCGTCAACCGCTCTCAGAAGGATATCGACGGCAGGAAGGATATCTCAGCAGCGCTGGCCGCCGAGAGGAAGTTCTTCTTAAGGTGTTATGCATGATCTAAACTATTTATCCCTTTGGGTGACTCTTTGTAAGGCTGAGAGCCATCTGCGCTCGCCACTTACCCGATGTAGCCAAATGCAGCCAACAGCAGTAGTCATTCCGAAAAATAAAACTCTTTGGGCTGAGAGCCATTTGCGCTAGCCGCTTATCGGCTAAAACTTTGAATCCAAAAAAAACTGAGACCCTTTTTAAGAAATGTTATTATTATTACCCTTTTTGGGATAAAGGGGACAACAGATTTGGACTTAACGGGCTCATACTAACCTCATCTGCTTTAAGTGCATCCTGCCCACGTGATTCAAGACTGGTGGAGAAAATTGTGGTTTGTCCCTAAGTCGCCTCTATCCGGCGAAAGAGTACATAATTACATTGCTATCTGCCATCACCATACAACTTATAGCCTGATTGTGTTGAAGTTTTCATACTAGTGCTGAGTCGAGTGTTTTGTTGCAGCCACCCATCGTACAGACACATAGCCGACCGGCTGGGCACGCCGTACCTGCAGCGCGTCCTTAACCAACAGCTGACGAACCACATCAGAGACACGTTACCAGGCCTCCGTGATAAGCTACAGAAGCAGCTGCTAACGCTCGAGAAGGATGTCGACCAGTACAAACACTTCAGGCCAGACGATCCCTCCATTAAGACCAAGGCTATGCTGCAGTGAGTGTGTTTTAGTTATTTTAGTTTTTAACCGACGCTGACGGATATATTCAACAGAAATGTTCTATTATGATTTATGAGTTAAATTCCGGCGGTTAAAATATTAACATGTTCGGGGACTGTATAGGTACGTCATAACAATAAAACATCAATTTTTTATAAATTGTTAGCGAATATGTGAAATCAAAGACATCTTTTTAGTCTTTGTATTATGTTTCTTCTTCTTAATTTATTTTGGGTTATATTATAATTCATGAAAGCACTTAGAATTAGAAGCATATATCATATATTTTTGCATATACAAATATGTGAGAAAATTATCGTATAATAAAGGATTTATTATAGACATGTAGAGGTTGACTGAGTGAAAATCAATATTCATTTCAAACTTGAAGCACATATTGTTTTTTTTAAAGTGTAATTTACACAGAACAACCATCACAATAAAATAAGTTAACTTAGAGTAAGCGGAGATTTTTCTCTCGGTAAATAAAAGTGTCATTTAACGAACATTGAGTATTTCACAGCATACATTTTTTTTAGAATGATCCAGCAACTACAGACAGACTTTGAGCGCACTATTGAAGGCTCAGGCTCAGCCCAGATAAACACAAATGAACTGTCGGGTGGTGCCAAAATCAACCGACTGTTCCACGAGAGGTTCCCATTCGAGATCGTAAAGATGGAATTCGATGAGAAGGAACTGCGCAGAGAGATTGCCTTCGCTATTCGAAACATTCACGGTATAAGGGTATGTATTTTATTAATCATTTGGCAAATATGCAAACATGCTCAATAAATTATGCAATATTATACGCTAGTAAAATAGTTCTGCAATGGCGGAAATTGAACTAGCTCTAAGCTGCGATCAACAAAATCAAACTTTTATGAAATCAAAGCAAATTATACATTTTATTAAAGATATTTTTTTATTCTGTTTTTAAGTGTTGTTCAATGTTTTTAGGTCGGCTTGTTTACTCCCGACATGGCTTTCGAAGCGATAGTAAAGAAGCAAATTGCCAGACTAAAGGAGCCATCACTGAAGTGCGTCGACTTGGTCGTGCAGGAGCTCTCTAACGTTGTCCGCATTTGTACTGAAAGGGTATGGACTTTTTGGCCCTAAATGTAGCTAAAGTAGCCTCAATTAATAATGTCAATACGGCAATTTGGAACTAAATGATAATGTATATTATTGGGATTGTTATTATGAGGACTGATAACTTATTAATTATATCTAATGTGATAAATTGATAAAATACCAAATAAAGTGATAATAATAGGTTTTATTTAATAATAGACATATTATGTAAATATGCTTAATTTGTTTACTGTTATGATCAGTTCGCAAGAATGTGATTAAAACACAAAAAAAAATACATTTTAAGTATTTTTATTTATTTCTGGTAATCGACATTATTTTATTACGGTAACTGTAAAGAAAATTCAAGTGATTTGATCTTAAAAGTTTTGATTCAATGAACACATTTTCATTGTGATTCCTCTCTTATTTGAATCAATGGTGCACTGTGCTGTGGCGGCAATAATCTACTTACCCATTTATATTAAAAAAGGACTACGTACGTACTTTTATACACATCTAGTTACAGGTTGTGTTTTCTTCAGATGTCGCGGTACCCAAGGCTGCGCGAGGAGACTGAACGCATTATTATGTCCCACGTCCGTTCGCGGGAGCAGCAGTGCAAAGACCAGCTGGTACTGCTCATCGACTGCGAGCTCGCCTACATGAACACCAATCACGAAGACTTCATTGGATTCGCCAAGTAAATATTTACTCATTCACGTTGGATTCCTTTACACCATTCCGCTAACATACATTCAATTGGCCATAAAACGCACAGATATATAAATTCAAATGATCAGCTCTTTCTGTAATAATAAGAGTAATATGCATATTCAGTGAAAATAACTGTTTCGAAATGCAGAGTACTAAAACATAGCTTTATTAAAATTACTTTATGATAAATCTAACGTTTATATGTATTGTCGAGTGTTTTAATGTGTACTCATTGAGCTCACAAGTAATATTTTAGGAGTGTCCCACTTCTTGAAAATGCAAGAAAAATATTTAAATTTTTTTTTGGGACTGGGACATCCTAGTAAGTTATCAAATACACTCGTGTCGGGATGCCCCGGTTTGTGTATCCCGGTATACTTAGTCGGGTATTGTTATTCTGCTTACGTAATTAATAAATATTGGAACAATCATAACCCTCATTGTTCACACATACACATAATGGCATACGAAAATATAAGTGATTTATAAAAATGCATCAAATTAAACTGATTGACAACTAAATTTAAAATGAAAAACATTGCGTATATTTCGATATCGAGGCGTTAACTGTACAGGGTGTCCCAACGAAAATGCTATTCCTAGAATTGATAAGGCAATTAGAAATGAGAATTAATATATTCAAAAAATAGTTTTTGCTAAATCTCTCACATATTTTATAAATTAATGAAGAGATATTAGCGAAATACTATTTTTTAAACTATACATAATCTCGACGACATTTAGTAGGGTCATATTTATTTAGTACATATATTTTATCAGCAGATATTTAGCTAAGGGCTTAAATTTAAACAGTGTTCAAACCATGTCCGACCGAGTTATTATTTAATAATTAGGAGCCCCTTCATTGTTATAGTAAGTCAAAATACAGTTAATGTTTTTTAATTCTAGTCAGTTCGATGCCCGGATCAGGTAAGTCATTTAATAAAAATCTTTGTTATTTATCTATATACTTTTTTTATAATTGTAGATTGACGGTTTCTTTTGGTATTTCTTGTAACTAACCATACTAGTCACTATAGGATTTTAACATTAACACGAGTTATTACTTATCTGAGACACCCTGTATATTAGTTTTTGTTAAGCGCATCTGTGCTAAAACCATGTAGCAACTAAAATTTAAGAAACGAAACAAATATATTTTTGAAGTTTTTAAATAAGGCAACATGTAACACAAACATTACTTTTTGCTGGAAATAATTCCATAAATCACATATCCATTTTTTCATCAGCGCGAAAACCAGTCAGAAAATGCAGCCAAATCAGGCCACCGGGCCCTCGGCAACCAGGTTATTAGGAAAGGATATATGTGCTAACAATTGGTAATTAATAAAGGTATGTATAGAAACAATTTTTGTGTCATTATTATAAGTAAATTAAGAAATTAGTGTTTTTCTAAAACACACAGCGTTAGGTGAGAACGGTCTGAAATTCCTCGATTTACAAAGAAAATAATACCAAACTTACCAAATTCCTTTGCTCACGTCTTTTACTTCACCGGCGCTGTCTATGTCATCTTGTCCGTGTCATAGCGTTTTTAGACTTCCTTACATAAAGTGGAATTTTTTCAATTAAGTTTAAAAAGTACAAATAAACAAAAAATACGTATCAAAAATGGAGTAACAATAAGGTTAAAAAGGCTCAAGTGTGTGGATCATCTAATAAAACCCTCCAATCAGTGATGTTTTAGGATACAATTTCAAATTCATCTGAAGATGATAGTATTCATATTTTTTCTGAAGAGGGTGACGGCGTTTTTAAGTACGACGACCGGCATGTGCAACGAAGTATTATCGCTTTGGTGAAATTCAAAAGTACTTGCATTGTACATTCGTTTTTGGGGCAGTATTGTTATACTCAATTTAATATGAATCGTGAGTATCAAGATGAAGCACAGAACAAACGTACCATTTTACATATGTATGGCATAGATTTTATATTTATTTCCAATCCAAAGTAGATGCCGCTCGCGCCTTGTTAGTCGGGATTAATGAGGAATAACAATGAAATCATTTTCAGTTATCTTTAAGATTGTTTTAAAATGATCAGTTTACATACCCTGAACAATTGAGTTTCTGCGTTAAGCCATGTGGTATCGTTTAGTTAACTGAGGCCTTGTTAAACTTTACACTTACAACTTTGGATTTAGCAATTTCATTAAAACAGTCCTGAGCTTTTAACATTTGAACTGTCACGAGTGTGTGCACAATACTAAGGCAAATAAACAGCACATTGCTGAATTGATCTAGTTCATACCATCACTGATTTTTGATCCATAGGTATGCAAAAAAGCCTTGGGGCACTAAGCTCAGAAATAATATTTTAGTTTCTCAATTGATTTACTCAAACATAGATCATTTGGTTCCATACCTAATTGAATATTTAATTTATAAAAAATTAATCCAGTAATCATATGGCTGAATATAATCTTTAAAATTTAAACACCACAAAAATTAAATAATGTTTATTTATTTATGTGAGATAATACCTAAAGTTTATTTATAAATGTGTTTTTCTATATTGGAATCAACAAGTGTTGCTGAGAATTGTATCTCTAAAAATTGTATCCATTTCATTGTCACTGAGATACTTGCTTGCTTCCAGTCATACGTCACTGGCATAGCAATATTAAAATTAAATACAATTTAATTAAAAAAGGTACACCTTTATAATAAAAGTATTGTGTATAACTTAGATTAAGATTAAACTTCAAAAAGGGCCACTTCTTGTTGACTTTGGCCTGGACTGGGCCCAATTTGGCCAAATATTAGAGATTTTATGATATGAAAATAATATAAATCAATAATGAAACTGGAAATTAAATGTACTTCATCTCAAGAAATCTTTTATATTGTAAATCTTAAAAGAAATATAATAAAATAGTGCTAACAGCCCTTTTGGGTTAATTTTGACACTCATAAGAGGTTTTTTTTGGAATTTGATTATATCCATATTGGTTATGGTACAAAATATGTTTTCCATACTGCAGAGCTCCTAACTCCTTTAAGGTGAATGTCCTTATTTGTGGGGTGTTGTCCCCAACAACAATATAAGGTGGTGCAATACTTATAAAGTAAAGGTGCAATTTGAATTTAACTCTTGCAATCATTTAAACATCTAGTCTTGAAATAAGACAGACAATAGCAGCTATCATATATACACATGATTTAAGGAGACTCACTTTTGGAAAGACAAGTTCTGTTTTAACAACAAATGGTTGTTATTACCAAATTGGGATTTTTCTTCAAGCGCCAGGATTTTAGATAGTACTAACATGGTGGATAAACATGTATATTATGTAAGGTGATAAAAGTTATTTGCGGTTCAACAATCTGAAGTTAAGATATGACTCGAATAAGTGAACTTTCGATGAAGCTTACCCAGGCTTACATTAAAAAGTGGCTGCATAAACCATTTTTCCATTGGCTAGATCTTTGACTGCAAATGAATTTGCAGCTGTATCAGAACTGGATGCGAGATCTTTTTTTAAGAGGTTATTGTTTTCTGTATATCTGAACATTAACTCAGTCCCAGGACTGTATCAAGTAATGGCTCAGGCTGCGGAGCTTGAGTCTTGAAAGGCCGGGGTTTTCTTCTAAATACTCTCATACTTATAACAAGACCTAGAAGAAATAGTAAGGTTAAACTTTAAATGTGGTGTTGAACACAACAGGTCATTCATAAACGTATAATAATTAAAGACAATGAAATTGCAGTGTAAGTAGGCAAATGGACTTTGCAAAATAAAGAATAAAGGCAATACCTACACATTTAGATGGATTGAAATATTTTCAAACAGTTTTCTATGGCAGTAATGAGAGAAAAACGAGTGTTATCACATAATAATAAAGTTCTGGCCAATATAGACAATGAACTGTATAACTGGGAAAAGCTTCTTTGTACAGTATAGTCCTGAAACGAGTTGTATTGGTGGCTCGGGTTAGTGGCAATAATGTATATCGCGAAAAAACTCCAGTAACTGAATATTCCAAGACCCCAGGCAGCGGGCTTGGAAGAATCCTTGTAGGGGTCATCCCTCAGGTTTATCGATTTTAATAATGAAGTTACTACTTGTATAAAGGGAGATTTTGAGACATTTTTACAAAATCCATTATTTATTTTAAATAATAAGTTTGAGTAATATATAATAAAAGGAGGCACCAGGCTTGGTTTTTTGTTAACCTAACACAAAACTTCTGATTGATCTTCGCTGCAAAGTGATGTTGGCAGCAGTAAAAACCTTCCGGAAGGTTTTTGCAGACTTTTTCCAGGCGATGTTACCAAGAATGACAGATCTTAATCTATATTCTGGGTATGGTGGACCCATGCAAACAACATAAAATTTTCTTCAGTGTTATTATAATGCTAGCTTCTAGAAGAAGCAATGTATTTAGAAATTATGTTTCGGATTCAGCCATTAATGTACTGCCATCCTAGCTGATATGAC